>JACCIC010000012.1:1697500-1960000 GCA_018907035.1 Sycobia sp. Sy_11 | reverse complement strand
AATTTAAAAACTTCGTATTTTGGATGAAAATTATGGCTTCATTTCAATAATAAAATGAAAGAAGACATTATTTGAGAATACATTATTCATAAAGAAATATTGTCCATGCTTGCTGTAGCCTTTGCCCACAATTCAGGAAATGTGGATTGCGTCCCGTAAAAATTTCGCGTCATTTGTGACTAAAATACGAATCCAGCCAATTTTTAATGCATTCAGGTGAAGTGAAGCATACTCTGCGACGACATGGGCTGTCAGGTGTATGTGGCAGAATTTCGCAATCGTCTTTTTTCTAAAAATTTTCCGAGTAAAATTACTCTATTTTCTAATCATAAGCCGAGCATTTTTCATGCCTGGTCTTCCATTCTGACCATTTTTCTCGTAATTTTAATTTAAAACGCATTAACTCTGTTCAATAAAATACTAGATCGACTGTTGGATCCTTTTTGAACAAATCAAAGTAGACCATATTCTTATAATCACACCAAATACAAAGTATTACGGTGTTTATATGGATTCCTTACTTGGCTGCGATGACCCATGTTTATTTGCACCTTGGACTTTTGGATGAATTACAGTAATTTTTGACGGTTGTAAATACTTTGGCGTGTTACAATTGACCCTCAACGATGCAGTAATATCTACTTGCGATGTACACAGATCTTCATCGAGGAGCGCCTTCAAGTCTTCATCTTAAATTCTTCATCCTAAAACTTTTTTGGGTAGACCAGCCGTTTTTTATCTACGATATCAAAATCATCACTTTTTAATTCGAGACATTTTAATTTCTGAGAATTTTATTTACTTCTGAGAACACACGATAAGCTTCAGATGTATTTATTATTAAATTAAACCTATCAGATAAGAGTTCCGCATTACTATTTTGTTAGAACATAAATTAAACTTATATTCATTTGACGCTTTTCAATATTTGACATTTATCATTGTCAAAAAAGTGTGTATAGGAAAGAAATGTATTACAATGAAGGAATGATGTTAGATAAATACGAACTTCTTAAGTTGCAATAAACTTCGACTTTTTCATTTAATATGAGATCGACCCTTTCTTCAGTTTACTACTCAACGTATATTATTTCTCGAAGAGCAAAGAAGTAAAATGGCAAGTTGCTTTGATAGCGCAAAAGGCCCTTATGGCTAGGCTGGATCGACTGCAATAAATCTATAACAGAGTTCAGCGAGAATCCATGCACGACCTGTCCACTGCATCGCGTCAGCTGACTTCGAAGTCGAATGTACAGGATCGTAAAATAGCATCCGACGCACGCTCGCCCCAACATTCATCGACTATACATGTATCGGCTTCAGTCAGAATTTTATTCGATCCGCTTTACTGGTCGCGAAATTTCCAGCAGCTCGCAAAATGTTCCGATAGAATTCTGCGTTTACATGCGAATCGATAATTCGTTTTCTACGCGCGCAGTACTCAAGAATTCCACATAATTGGCTATAAATAAATAATAAATAAATAGTATATATATATATATATATATATATATATATATATATATATATATGTTTGTCTGTGTACTCGATCAACTATTCGAGCTGACGCGTTTTTATGCTAAAGTGGTGATTTTCGTCAGCATAGCAGACTAGGAGAACATTTTCAATAATTCCGAATCATTTTTTACGCTGTATACCAATATGTCGATCGTGGGCACGGAAAAATCGAAGCAGATTAGCGGAGATATTGTTGAAAGGCAAAAAAAAAAAGTAACGAAAAGTCGAATCTATCGAAAAATGACAATTACGAACAGTTGTTTATTTCGTTTCTATTCTATTCTTGGATCACTGCTCGATAATCGACCTTTATCTGCGCGTTTGCTTTTCACTCACCTCTGTCGCAGCAATGGCAGTGTTCTATTTCATCTACAGAAGTGCGACACTAACTTATCAGCCACTTGCATTATAAATACATCAAAATTTACGACAAATGACTCAAAGGCTTATATATTTTAATTTTTTACATATCGCTTGTTCCTCGATAAATGATTACATCCATATTCTTATTAACTGTAGAAAAGGATTTCTGATAAACTTGATAAACTATGACAAATGTATTAAGGATAGAAGAATAGTAGTTCGTGAAATACTTGATTAAGTTCGGAAGAAAAAAAAAATCAGCACGGTGAGAAAGGAGAAGAAATTTTCAATAGCGTTAAATCAATATTATGCGAAAGTTACATTTCTATCTCTTTAGCATTCTTTTTCTCCCTATTCATTGGAAACTCAGTTATTCAGATATCCCACCAGCCCGATGATTTGTGAATTCCAGATTAACATAATAAAGAATCAAGTTGAACATTTAGTATGTGCAGTAGAAATTAATTGTCGTTGCAACTTTGCTCATTTCGCATGCCATGCGGAGCTCTCATTGCAATTGCACAATTCAATTGAATTCAGTACTTTTTCCATATTAATCTTGTTGAGCACTACGGCTCTGCGTGATCAAATACTTCAGTTGCTTATTATCCTTATCCGGTACTTTCATATATAGACATACTCAGTCTTTCATATTGGATTACAGTATTAGAACAAGTTCATTTTCAATATGTCTTGAACTGCTCTTGGATATTCATCCATTCAATGACTTCTTCCACAATTGCAGCTCAATTATCATTTTATAACGTTACGTAAGCCATTTCTAGTGTTGTAAGGATCTCTAGCTGTCTCCAACAGTAAGACGTTTTACGAAATTTTCGCAATGTTGCCTGGCTCACAAAAAGATGTTGATACTGCATCCTATATTGATTAATATTTGTTCTTATATTCATACGATCTCAATGCAAAAAATGAAGTTGTAAAGTTATATTAAAAGAAGAACACGTACTCTCGAAAGCTAAATCAGTGAAAATCGCCTCACTGTTTTAAAACGGTGAAAATATTATTAGTAAATTAGGGAAAACCAGTCAAAATTTCACTGTTATAAAACAGTGTGGTGATTTTTGTTGATTCAGCTTAAGAAATTAGCTTCATTGAAAATTTTTTCTTTTAATATTTTTATATACAAAATTTCTTTAAATATTCTCCTACATTCTAGATTTTATCAACGCCTTTACAATAATACTAAAACTTTTTTTCACCGTTCTACTACCAATCTTATTATTTGATTACAAATAGGCACGAAATAAACTTCTGCATTCTTCATCCAAATAGCCAGGACTGAATGAAGATGACATGAAAGAAATCTCAATTCTAGACACCCCGTGAAATCATTACGTCGGATGAAATAAGCGAAAGACTATTGAACGTTCGTCTCTCCTCCGTCACCCCAAACACCCCCCCCTCGCTTTCTCTCTTAATCTCACTTTTCCTTTGCCACGTTTCCATCCCCTTCCAACTGTCCATTTTTCTCAACATTCTCTTTCTCCTCTTTCTCTCCCAACTCGTACTTTAGAACCGGCTCGCTTTCTTGTCTGCCCTGCACCGCGCCGCAACGTTTCGCTATTCAGTCAGCGTGTGTTTACCTTTAGCTTATATATATATATATATATATATATATATATATATATATATTTATATAGCGATATATAGTGTTTCTCCGTTCGCGGGAGGTTTTTTATCGCGACCTCGAGGAAAGAGTGAGGAGTGAGAGAGAGAGAGAGAGAATGGCGAGAAGGAAAGAGCCGCTACAGCAAACGAAGCTCGAGAAATAGCGTCCCTTCTCTATTCATGCGCGAATGAAAAAAGAAGCGGGGTGGGACGAGAGGTAGAAGAGGTATATGAACGTAACGGAGAGCACGCGAAAGAGAGAGAGAGAGAGAGAGAGAGGCTGAGCAGCGGAGCCGCGTAATGACAAAATCATGATAGCTTCTCGTATAAGCGTCACCGTCGCGCCAGTTGCCGGTTTTTCTTTCCCCGAGGACGATGAACCCGACAAGAGCCGGTTAGCAGCCCATGGCTTTTGTAAATGCGCGCGGTTTGAAAAAAAAAAAAAACAAAAGTAAAAAAATACTTAAAGAACTCTTCTTAGCTCGAACGCCATAGATCTGAATACACGCAAGACAAATAGAATTAGCGTATGGAATCTCATTATTAGCTTTATTCAACTGCGATTGAGGCCCCTTATTGATTTTTCTTTTTCAGTCCCCGAATATATATATATGGACATTGTTTGGAAACGGCTTATTTCGATATTCACAATCCTACTGCTTCACTAATTACCGTGCGGTCCGACTCGTTTAAAAATATTGAACTTTTCCTCGACGCGGACTGCCCAGCTATCCGATGCTCCCTCGAAATGTCCATTGCGGACAAACCGGAATGGCACCGCGGCACCACGGCCGTTGTACGGCGCTATTTCGCTCGGGCGCGCGCGCTCAAAACAAATTACAGAGACGTCGCGCGAGCTGGCCGTTAAAAGTGAACGGGGCGAATCTTAATAATGAGGCAGAATTATGGCGATCGGCATAATAAATCCGACGATAATGAACGGCGGCTGGACCATGCCTTGGCATTCGTAGGGGCGCCGATTTTTCAAACGCGTTGGCGTGCGGCGAGGATCGCGCGTAAGGTACGAATGGAAATTATTTCGCCTCTGTCATTTCTGGCGTACGTTGCCAAGGCGGAAAAAGCTCCCGCGGGCACTGTAAATGCCTTCGTTTATCTCCGCTGCGTCGGTTGAGCCTTCGTGTTCGCGAATCGTTTTGCGAAAATTGTTTTTGCGCGATGCTTCTCCCAATGACTGGCGCGCTTTTCACGACGACAAAGTATGAAAGAGCAAATATTTCAAAGGATCTTGCCTTTTTAGCCTGGCTAAAATTTTATAATTATAAACAGAATATTGGGTGTTTAAGGTGGCGATTTGTTTTCACGATTAAGTACCGATCAGTAGAAAATTCAGCAACAGAAATTACATACTAGTTATTGGAAATCGGATAATAATTTTTATATCTATATAAAATTTTTCAGTTTTTTTGTCCACCCAAAATGAATTATATGAGTTTATTTATTAATTTGAATTGTTTTATTCAAATGTTAATTACAATATAAAAGTAATGATGAAAATAATGTTCAATATATTTTTTGTATATATTTCCAGCTATTAAAACGTTTTATAATAATTTAATTTCACAATAAAAACAGAGCCAAAAAATTTTTATATTATCCTTTTTTCTTAACATCGCGTACAATATCATTGTTATATGTAAGAATATGCACACTTGAATTCATTGTGAACATTTTTACGACGTTAAAATCTCACCTACAAAGGAAAGCTTAATTCTCGGATATTAAATAACCCCGTTTTAATAAAGACATCGAAAGAGGTATTTCGTCGGGTTTAGACGAAAATCCCGTACTATCTCGGCGTCAGACGCGGCAAGCCCGTATAGCGATGGGAGAGGGGGCCGAACTCTGGAGCGCAGAAAAGAAGGGAAAAAAGTATGCGACTATATTCTGCATCGGGTGACTCGCGAATTCTCTGCTTCGGGGCGGGGGGGGGCGGCAAATAGATCCCAATTGAAAAATAAAGATGAACGAAGAAAGGTGAAAAAAATTTAATAGCGCCACCGATTTAATGAATGAAAGAAAAAAAAACAAAAAAAAAATCATCGGATAGCTGAGAAAAATCAAAGAATAAAAGTTTAATATTTACAGATTTAAATGTAAAATAAGTAAATGTCAGTCATTATGCCAGCTTAGGGGATAATTTAATCTGTAGCAAGAACGATGCCTTGTTGCCATTATAAGTAGTAAGAGGCCGTCGGCGTAAGACGAGTATCAATATCGAAATCTTCCTAAATAAATAAACGTTAATAATTTAAATTTTTTTCATAATACGAAATACATCAAATAAACGTAATAGTTTGAAAACAATTTTGTTCGAAATTCGACTAGAAATCGATAATCGAGATCATCCATATAGGAATGAACGGAAGCCCGTCCAGGAGCTTCCTTAAAATTCTCGAAAAGACCGTTTGGAAAAAGCTCTCGAGCGCCTTTTTTTTAAAATTACCGCGTAGCCAATCCGATCGCATCTTCTGGAATTTCGATTTTTCAAGAAGAAAAAAAAAATCTTCCCTTATCCCTGCGAAGGACCGACCGCGAGAACTCTCTCCTCGCATTTTCTATATATATATATATATATATATATATATATATATATATATATACAATATAAGTAGAAATTGCCGTGTCCCTGCTGCGCGGCTCTAAAAGTTCATTCCACCCGACGAAGACAATGCGTCCCTTAACAGTTTACAGGGCTCCGCGCGGCTCTTATAGCTGTGCGAGCGCGCGCGCGCGCGCCTTCTCCATATCCCCTCCCTCGCCCCAACCTTCGGTCCGCGCGGAACAGTGAATTTTAACGACAGGCCTTTACGTACTCTCTCTCTCTCTCTCTCTCTCTCTCTCTCTCTCTCTCTCTCTACCCCCCTCTCTCTCTCTCTCCCCTCTAACTCTCTCTGCGCAGCTCCCGCCGTTCCGCACCTGGTGCGCATTGCGCTGCCTGTAGTGTATACGAGCTCCCGTATATTGCGCCGCAAGCGTGTCGCCCGTCTCGCCTCTAAAGGAGGCGTTTTCTCCACCGTCGCGTCGCCGCGCATCGGCTTCCAAGTACGAAACGCGTACAGGCACACGGGCATGTACACGCATGCTCGCGTAGGAAGGGAATGAAGCGGCTTCCTTTACGCAGCTCTCTCAGTCTCTCTCTTCTCTCTCTTCTCTCTCTCTCTCTCTCTCTCTCTCTCTCTCTCCCTCTCTCGCTCTCTTTCTCATCCTCTACCTAGCCATCAATCTATCAATCTATCTAGCGAGATGCCTCTTTATTTTTACCCTTGTCGCACACTGACGCTACCGCAGCGTCACCCTCTCGTTCTCGAGTGCGGAGGACTTTCATTTCATTAAGCCAGCAAATCACGATGGAAAAAAACATGCAGAAGGGCGAAAAGGGAAAGCTACCGAAGACACCGGGACTGTTGTCCAGTGGCTTATATATGTGTGTATATATATATATATATATATATATATATATATATATATATATATATCAGAGCTTATTTCACAGACAATCGCGCTCGGCACATTTTTGTATAAGAACATAGGTGTGTAAAGCGCAACGCAGGTGCGTATATATAGGTATAAGACATGATCAATTCTAATTTGCATGCATACGACGTCGTTATAACGGTACGGTGCTGACGATGATGATTTTTTTTTATCACAACGCTATGCGAATTTTTTAGATGATTTCCAGAATTTTGCACTGTACAGCAGGCGTTACGTAGTTCAGTTCGTATGAGAAAATTTTCATAATATTAACCTATTCTAAAACTTCATTTCGTGGATTTCATAAATAATGATAATCTGACCTATTAGTTTGCACCTTGGTGTTTTTACGTCGATCAAGGAAATGATAGCGTACCGATAAAAACACGAGTTGTTTATTCTTCGATTAAAAAATTGTCGACTGCCGTAGTTTTTAGTTTCTATAATGATAAAGCAGATTTTCTTTGTTTTTTTAATTCGACAGTTCAACAGCATAATATATATACGGCTATTAGGTTAAAATTAAATTGTAAGATTCTTTGAACATATTTAATATGAAATGTATTACTCTCATAGTAGCATAACATCGCATCAATTGAAAATATTCAAACTGATAAATATTTTTGTCGGTCTCGATATAACACTATAATAACGTTATTATGATAATTACGACGACAGTCGAACTGTCCTTGTTGATAAACTTCCCCGTAGAGTATGAAATATAAAACCTAAAATATTAAAATCAAAATTCATTTTATTAGTAAATGACGTCTGATTGTCTCTGTAACCAAACATTGTTTTCTCAATCTATAATGTCGAACGTTTCGAGCTTCTCTTCGATGGCTCAACTTTACCTAGAAATTTACGATCCTTGTTTTCCATTCACGTACGCATATCTGGATATCATTAATTTACTAATTGAGACGTATAAAACTCGTATCAGATAACATAATTTTCATTAAATCAGTTGTGATATTACATACAGTATTCTAAAATCCTCCTCTTTCTATAATTAAGCATATGTGACGTGTGAAATATTACTCTCACGCCACAGAGAGCTAAAAAATCCGTGCATAAACTCATCCCGAATGACAATGCAATGTCCCGTATAGTATATATCGATACATCAAAAATTCAGGTTGCCGTAGATCTGCGCTGATATACGAGATTCAATTCCAATTTTGCGCTTCTTGGACGCGCGTTCGTTACAAAAAATCCATGCACACGTCACGGAAAAAATACACAATTCCAAAAAAAAGGGCTAGTAAAAGGATAATCATTATTCGGAATTTTACTGCGACTAATCATGTTTTCCATTAAAAATTCTTCCTTGCTGGATCTTCCCTGCTATCCATTGATCATTAATTCTCCAAACTATTGGGAGACGAACTTAGTCTCCGATCTTAACGTTTAGTTGGCGATATAAGTAGTACGAAAAGTCAGATGTATCGGATCTAGTACTTATTTTTTAGTTTCACATTTACCAATAAAATTCAGTTAGCAGGCGCCATCATTTGTGTAAACGTTATCATTTTTTCATCACTGAAAATTGAATTGTGATAAATCATTTTTTTGACACGTCCTTTTGCACTATTTTGATTTGAAAAAAAGTGTCGCAGAAACTTATTGATTGCTTCAAGAATGTTATGGTGAACAAACTCCATCGCTTACAACATGTAAAGAGTGGTTTCAGCGGTTTAGATGTGGAGATACGGATGTCAATGACAAAGAACATTCTGGACAACCGAAAAAGTTTGCAAATGGTGAATTGCAAGCATTATTGGACGAAAACTCAGCTCAAAAGCAGAAAGAACTCGCTAATAAGTTAGGAGTCAGTGATAGAGCAGTTGGCAAACGTTCACATGCGATGTTTACGTTTACATTGTTTAGGCATTCTCGTGTAGGCGATGGTATTTTATTTTTGATCCTGGCGTTACTGTATATTGAACAGTCAATTAATAAATATTTGATAGTAATTTTAGTTTTACAATTATCGCACTCTGGTGGTAAAATTTTTTCTATTATATGCGAATGCGTGATTTAAGAATGTCCAATTTTTCTATATATATATATATATATATTGCCTGACTGAGTGTAAAAACGGTTTTGGCGATTTTATCCACTCTGCATTCCAGCTTTTTTGCAGTTATTTTTCCAACGCATTTTTCAAATTTGGATCTTCGAGCTTTACCTTTTATTTTTAGTATATTTGTAAGTCGTTTTGCTATTACATCTATTTTATATTATTTTAGATCTAATTTTATTCATTTTTATTTCAAGGTTACTTTTTCACCCATTTTTATACAATTATCGTCTGTGAAACAATCGATTATCGTCTTTTCGTCGCGTTTCTTTTCTTGCTCGGAATATTTACACAAACAAATACAATTGAAATTTTTACGTAGTCCTCTGCAGTGAAATTACCCGTTCTTATCTCGGCAAAAGATTTTGCTACTAAATTTTGAAATTAAACGTTCTTAATTTGAACATTTGTGTGCGTGCGTATGTGTGTGTGTGTGGTTGTGTAATACACTCAAATAAAGACTTGGTCCGGATCCAAAAATTCCCTTGCCTCTTCCACGGCGATGCTCGCAGCTAGAGAAACAAAGTGGGGCGCTCTACGCGTGTACGCCAAAATCCGCCGATTCCGCGCAGGGAAAAAGAATCCGATGTACGCGAGGTAATTGGCAATAAGTAGAATTCGCCGCGGAGATTGCATTGCGCCTACCGGCCTCCCCTCTCCGTCCAGCCGGTTTCTATTTATTTTTGCGCGTAAAAAGGAGGCAAGGAGAAGCGGAACAAGGAGATAGAGAATGGATCGCAATCTCGGCGTCGCTTACGGACAATTACTGATAAGATTGCTTCTCCGTGGCGCGACGCTCGTGGCCCCTTCAGTGTCCCTCTCGCCCCGTACTCCTGCGGGACACGCGTAATGCTCTCTTCCCTTTTCTGCGCATGTACATAATACCGCTCGGGCGGGAATCGCGCGATCTTCGCCCAGCTCCGTTTCCACCCCCACTTTCCTTATTTGCATCTTTCTGATTTTTTTTTGCTCGGCGGCTCTCGTTCCGGCGCAAAACTCCTGGCCGTCTCTTGCGTTACGTAATGAGCGTTTTGTTTTCTAAATCGTACTCCGCAGGAGACAGTGCAACGTATATACGTATACATTAAATATACATATATATTTGTGTGTGTGTGTGTCTATGTATGTATGTCTATGTACGTAAAATCAAGTAAAAAACGAAGCAATTGAAGTAATAGTTGATACAATTGCAGCATTCAACATTATTTTTATTAGATTGATCAATTTTGTTGAACGCGATCGAGAGTAAGATGTAATGAAGAATAGAGATAGAGTGCAATGAAGGAGACCAGAAAAAGATAAATAGATGTAGATTTATCTGTATCGTTGTATACCAAAACTGAATTTAATACTAGTTTTTACGTAAAAGGAAAATAAAATCTATAAATCATATAATTGAAATAATAGTAATAGATGTAATAATGTAATGATGTGCGTTTCTTATAGCAGTAGTTGTATGTCGTTAATCATTAAACTAAAATAATAGTAAAGTATAATTACAAGAAGTGAGCCTTGTAAACTAATGTCACAGAATAGTCATAAACAGCATGAGCTATAAATAGAAATTGTATGTGAGTGAAAGAGAGAGAGAGAGAGAGAGAGAGAAATGAGTATTTATTTTATTTATACATATACCTAGTTGAATTTCCGTCAACGAAAAATCCAGTAAACATTCTTTTGTATAACGCCTCCTAAAAATTATATGAATGGAAGTTAAACGAATCAAGTGAAATGTTGTCCTAATACATTATTTATTATCAGTCAATGAAAAAAAAATTCCATGCAAATTATATATCAATTACCAATGATTACGTCCAATATCTCTTAAATAATTTCATACCAACTTAAAAAAATGTGTATATGAGACGTTACAAAATAAATTAAGACAATGGTAGAATAGAATATGTTAAATATTGAACATTAAATCTCTTTAATGAAAGAAGAGAGCTTCCAGATGAAGGAAATTTAATTTGAATATCTGGCTTCTTTTATCGCTCCTTCCACGGAATTCCTCGGAGCATATTTAGAGTAGAGACGCTCGAAATAATATTTCGGACGCATACGCATAATCCTGTATGGTAACAAAGCCACAAACCAGCGGCTTATTCACGGTTCAACTCAGAGAAGTTGTATAGTGGGTGGACGAAACCCGGGCACGCTGTGAATTCTATCAAAATATCATAAAATATATATATATATATATATAGTCGCAATCCATATACGAAACAGCTTCCTGTCAATTCTCTGGATTCAACGAAATGTATGATTAAGACGATATGCTTTGTGAAATCAACATAAGATTATCAGTCCATGGAAAAATGAGATAAGGAGCGAGGGATATTTACGACGATTCGAATCCGTGTCGCTTGTTAATAACGTCTGTCTGAAAGTGTGCTACGCAGGCGCGCAATATTTCAATCTCGCCGCGCCCCCGTACCGGAGGAAAACCTCCTCTCATCCGACCACACACACACATACACACACACACACACACACATCCGTTGCCCACAGTGTATTTGGACGCATCAGCGTTCGATTCACAGGCCGCGTATACAGGGTCTGAGACAATGGATGCTCTCGGCAGCGACGCGAAATGAGAATCGCGACCCCTTCCGCTCCCGCCCCTCTCGGCCTTTATCCCTCGGATAGCCGCGCCCGTGGACGCGCGCGTACGTACTACGAGCGGGCGCAAACAGACGACGGGGACAAGCTCGCGGCGTAATCGCAAGGAGTCGGCGACTGCGGGAACGCGACGAGGGGCCCGGTAGAGGAGGTGGAGGGGACTTTTTCATCACCGCCCCCCCCTCGCTAACCCGTGCCGAAAAGGCTGACACGGGTGGGTGGCTGGCTGGGCGAGAGGGGCGAGGACTATTGTACCCCAGCGAGTGTTTCGTTCGTCGTTCCTTTTTCGCCCGACCTCCTCCTCCTCCTCCTCCTCCTCCTCCTCCTTGCGCAACAGGGGCTCGGGTATACGATCAAACTCCCCCCCCTCCCCCTCCCACCATCTCCACCTCCCGCCGCCAGTCGTTTGCATACGCTGCAACGCCGGGCTGCTGCCGCGACGACGGGCAGTTGGCTCTGCAGCGGGATAATGCAAAAGGGGCGGGGGGTGGGAGCGGAGAGGTGGTGAAGGACGGAGGCGGAAAATCTCGCGTACACGGGCAACGTCGCGTCGAGCTTTTTTAACCCTGCCCCATACCTATATTCCGGGCTCGACTGCGTTCGTATCATTCGCTTAATAACAACCGCCGCTATCAAGGAGGTCTCGGTTTATTTGCCTATAAGTCGGGCATTACACCGGGCATTATACCTTTTCAACCATCTCGACCCGTGCGCTGCAGTTACGTTTTATGGATTCCGCTTCTTTTACTGCGCAATCAGGATTTTGCTGTTATACAAATAAATTTTAAGGAAATCCCGACAGTGTATTGGGATTTGAAGAGACTGGTAGCGAGCACGCTGAGAACTTTTATCGTTTTCCTAACGTGTCGTAGTTTTCTTCCTCTTTTTTTTTTTTTTTTGAAGGATTTACTTTGATCAGACGTTTCCAGTTATTTATTAAGTCCAGTCAATTATTAAGTTGACTTAAGCTAGCTACTCTAATCAATACAGGTCACAATCTTATTAATGTATCATAGATCATAATATTATCGCTCCACATCATCAAAACGAGTCACAATGAAGTGAAAGAATTGGGCATTAGATCCTTAGATTTTCTGTTAAATAAATTAAATAATGTAATTAATTATTTGATTAGTTTAGATTATTAAAGCAATTGTACTTTTAGAAGATTCTACAGTTTTTGGCAGAATATTTACACAAGTTCGAATGAAAGTAGTAAAGTAATTTAAAGAACGTAACAATATAGTAGCTATTAACATTGAAACTGCCAGATAGCTTATATATAGGCTCGACCTCCAATATGATCTTTGTATGTAGTTGATACGTGATTCAAGAAACCAATTTTGGCCACTTTTAAAGGGTCGTTTGAAGGTTCAAATCTCGACAGTCTAAGTGTTTAAAAGGATTTCTACCCAAATCCCAAAATTCATTTTCAGTTTAACGTAGAGAGATAAATAATTTAGTAACTATAAACTTTCCCATATACAAGATAATGAGGACATTAAAAAAGACAACAGAAATGTGACAATAATACACACTAACTCCATATTTAGTTTTAAAATCTTCATTGCGGTAGAGTTCCTTTATTAGTGATTTTCCTATCTACGCTTGGATTCAATTATTTTTATGATTAAAATTATATATAAACACCTTTTTAACATAAACCTTTCACAGCATGTCTGGCTTTCAAAATTTCTCGACCGACAACAGATATGTCAGCCAATAAAAACTCAAAACTGTAAGACTATGTAAATTTTATTTATTATTCAGTTACATTTTCCATCGTTTTATTTAAATTGGTTTCATCACGTATTCAGCGAGTTTTCATAATTATGGAGCCAACAGCGTTATTCAGAACATTATATAAAAAAATTTAATCATATAAGACCAACCGAGAGAGTGAGTTAAAACTGAATTTAAAGTTTCTCAACCTGGGAGAGTAATTATAATTAAAATATTTCATCAATGTATTATCTTTAGATTAAACATAAAGGCAGGGTTTGTAAGGAGCCCAAATAATAGATTCGTAGAAAAAATAGATAGTATTAAAGTTGTATAGCTATCATAGCCGGGATTTTGAAAACTTCTAGTAACTCTCCATATGAAACCAATCCAGATAATCGATATAGAGATTACATCATTAATATATGCACCAGATGAGAAAGATTCAACAAGAATCGCTCTTAAATTTTTTATTTTTATGATTTTATGATAAGATACATGATGCGATCGACGAGCCACAAGAAAATGCAGTTTTCTAGTATTGTGAGACTGCGATATAATTCTGAAGAGTTGTAAATCACGAGAATTTAATAGTACCACAGATTGTTTCATTCTCTTAGCAATATAATTTATATATAAAGTAAGGGTTTGAGATGAGACACTTTTACCTTAACCTTAACCATATGTATTATTTTATAATACACATTTTGTTCACTAATTAACTTTAACCTTACTTTAATATAAAATTCTATAAAACCTCTTATTTCTTCTCATGAGAAAGATCATTTTATAAATGAAAAAAGTGCTGCAGCTGCAATATAATTTGAAAAATACAAGCGGATAAGGTGGTTAGCATGCTGTATAAAACCAGAGCGTCAAAAATCCACAACGACTCATTTATCAATTTCGAATTCAAGCCGGTGCCACGAACAATTCTCCAGCGTGCCGTTCGTATTTTTCGTCAATGATGATGGAGCAGCTCCGCAAGCCTCGAAAGCCAAGCCACGCGCTATGTGGCGCCTGAAACGTCCCCTGTTCAATTTTACCAGCCGTGCTTGCACGACGAGTCCTCTGGCGCGCCTCTGATACAGGGCATGAATCACGAGAGAGCCGCGTATACGGCCGCGATCCCGTGCACTTTGGTCGGGATTACGCGTGTCGCCGGGGATGGCACCTATAGCTATACCGACTCGTAGCGCGGAGAACGCACAATACTTGGAGCCGGGAGGCGGACGTGCGCGCCGGTGCAAAACCGAGACGCGGCATCTTAGAGGGGAATTACTCGGGGCCGGTAGCGGAAAATTCAAAAATCGGTGAATGGTCCCGCCAAGGGTCTGCGACGGAAATTTATAAAGACATTATTTGCCCGTCTTTGGCCGAGACTCGTTTCGTAATGTGACTTCGTTAATCTGTCAAAGAATGGAAAAAATGCTTTACCCTATCGAATACACCTAGATATATCGTCAAAAGTTCTGATGTTCCTGTCATTACGTTTTACTAAACGTTAGAATTGCGTCCTGGTAAATTGATTTAATAAACAAGTACAATTTTCTTGAACATTGTTCACATCTTTCCTAAAATTATTTTACTGAAATTCTTGTTCATTATATGATGTTTATTAAAAATTTATTATTAAACTTATTAAAAAATTATTATTCCTGACAATAAAGAAGGTTATAGATTTATAAGATTTTAGTAACTTAAAGAGAATACTGATCTGAACGTATGTGAAAAATCTTAATAACTTTTGAAAGTTTCAATTCATAAGTTGGTGTTTTCAATTTAATGCAAATTTTCTTTAGTTCGTGCTCTTACGCAAGTCAGGCTAACCAAATTTAATGTAATAACTGAAAAAATCACTTGAAAATTGCGTAAATGTATTTTCCACTATTATGTGTATTATAAGTTAAGTTTTGTTAGAACGTGTATTAAAATATATGTAATATTATAAGTTTATATAAGCTATAATGTTGATTTCTATGAAAATTACATAGATATTTATAAATGCAAAGATAATACATGACACAATACTAAATTTTACATGTTTAAAATCTATATCTCTTTATATTTGTATATCTCTTTTTTTCTTTGCCCAGATTTTCTATAAATATTATTTAAAAACAACCAACATTGCAACGATATAGATTTTTTATCATCATCAGGTACATGCCCTGTGCAACCTCATATTATTAGACCCTATATCCGGCTATCCATGAGGACCTTCGCTTGATGACAGACATTATTTGCATTCCACTTCATCTGATATTATAACCGTGATTCATTGATTGTCGTATCTATATTACAACTAGGGATACTGATCACGAACTCAGATTCAGTCAACGGTCCTCTTATTCCTAGCTAGCCTAGTATATCCGCATACACCTTACCTCAGATACCTCTGTGACTGAAGATCCAGAGAAGTGTGATGGAAGGATATCAAAGTCCCCTAATTGTTTAAGCATCTGTATCTTACTAACTATTCATAGCTCTTGAGCTTTTTGAGCTGCCAAACAAATAGCCGTTAATTTCACCTCTATGATGATAACATGGTGTTCCAAGGTGATTGGTATATCAATGCTACCTACATTCTTTCTATAGACACGAACGCCTATGCATCCGTCAATTATCTTATCTCCTTTTATAAATGTTAGATTCGTATTACTAATGATATAGAAAATTCAGTCAACGAACATATGCGGAACCTCATGTTTTATAAGCGAAATTTTCATGATTTCAGTTTAGGTAAAATAAAACGTCCCCTCAATGTCTAACAAGGTGTCACAAGCAAATCTCCTTGCCTTCAGTTAATCGAAAAAAACCACTGCTTCCTCGAGCGTGCCTGATTTCTCTGATTTTCTTCGAGAAGTCTTTGATATCAAGAGCGACTTTCTGTATACATTTTCTCTAATCTATTACCCTTGCTTTTCTAATTCATTTATCCGTAATTTTTCTCTCATTCTCCTTTTCAAATCTCAAGTCATCATAATCTGAAAGAAAACTTTCGTTCGGAAGCCTCTATATTATATTCTTTTCTTTAATGATTTTTGAGTAGATACTGATATCAATCAACTCCGTGCTAAAAGAATTGCGTATGGTCTGTGTCATTTCCGAGTATAAGATATCCAAATGCATGAAAATCAGATATTGCAGTCATTCCTCTCTTTTTTGACTGGCCACATTGCTTCTTTACACGGTATGATGAAATTTATCATCACGGGCAATGAAAACAGACAGATTCCTTTCCATAGCAATATTCTACCAGCTATATAACCTCGCCCGGTAGGTTTTTTTCAACTGCTGCAGGGAAGGTATGCTTTGATCACCAGTATCATAAAGTTATCTTTACTCATGCCTGGATTTTTTCACCGTTGGACATCTCTAACAGAAAATCGTATTAAAGCCTTCTAGTCCTCGAACGGTACCTTTAACTAGTTAAGGTTTTATAATTAGACTGATACCTGTAATCATCTTACCTATACTATTTTGCATAGTAAAAGAAGCATGTTTTCTATGCTGCAAATTGCGTTCGATGAATGAGAAACAGGAAGCTCTCTTTTTGATAATTCCTGACCCTCCGTAGCTATATCGATTTTTGAGTCTCTACCATCTGTGAGTCCGGCGATTCATCCGAGATTTCAGAAACCAAGCAATGGAATTCATCATTTTTTGTAGGAGCTAAATCCCGCCCAATATTAACGCCCTTCCCTCGCACAAGTTCGGCAATCCTTTTTGCTTGCTAATTCTTCGCTTGTAAGCCTGTGGCAATGATTACGACGAATTCTCACCTGCAGAAGAAAGCATTAAACTGGTTCATTGCCCGGTCAGAATTTCATTAATCTCCCTCCAAACAGCCTCCCTAAGTAATCCGCAATGGTCTGTAGTCAAAGCCGCCATGCTACAGCTCTTTACCGCCATCATGATTGGCAGACAATTCGTCCTCTAACTGAGCTTTAGCTCCGTTTCATTAGACCCAGGCGATCTCTCAAAGTTGCTAGCATCCTTTTGGCGCAGAATTAGATACATTTCTAACCACAAGTGGGGTATTCTGCGTCTATTTACGTATTTTATCCGCCTGAGTACAACCGTTTTTATACCCGATACCGGCAAGTTTTTTTTATACCCACGGCACTTCTTTTCAGCAACATAGATATTTCTCCCAGCTTTCCCCTTATTAACGAAGGAGCAAGTGGCAGCACAGCGCCCGCAGTCACCTAACAAGGCGAGGAAGCCAGACCTAAAAGAGCCAGAGCGTACAACCTCGTCTCCCTCAACAGCATAGCAAACGTAGTCGGGCAAAATGAAAATTTTAAGACAGAAGACTCTTGCTTGCTGTGAGATTCTCGATCTTCCTCTTTGGACTCCGCCTTCTCTTTTCCGTCTCTTTCTCAATTTTCAAAATATATTAAATATGATAATAATTTAGCTAAACATAAATTTTTAATTAAAAAAAAATAACAAATGCTTATACGAGTGCCTTGAGAATATACTTTGCACAAATATAAAGATATGGGTGCGATCGTGGTACATGAGAACGTTCACCGATCTATATGAACAATCTCGTAAAGATCACACGGTATACGTCAATTATACGAGCTAGTGCTTACTATATGTTACTCTAATAAACTGATTTCTACTTCCTAACTACAAGACCCCCCCCCTTGTGTAATTGCTAGGCTTCTTCTATAGATGAACATATACGAGCACTGATCTCACAAATAAATATTATAAAATTATGCTTCATTATACCAATGAATTATTTTACTACTAACACGTTCATCGAATTAATGAAATTTAAACGATGTAAAGACGACAAAGCGTCGAATATAGGATTCAATTGTTCAATAAATTATTTAACGCTTCATTCGCAACAAAATACCTAATGAATAGATTTTGTGTAACGTTTTTTTTTATCCGACTGATAAATAACTGTTAAATTTGCGTTGAATAAGTTCAAAAAAATTTTGTATTATACAGTTGTATTTTTATCAATTTTACATGAACAATTTGTATTAATTAAGCACAAAGTTTCATATAAAATTGTAGAAAAGATATTTTTGTAGATTTCGAAAGTCGAGAAAGTTATATTGATTCACGCCTGATTGTATTTGATCCATAATGATTGTAAAATTAAAATTTACGTGGAATTTTACAAAAGGAATCATTAATAACCCTTCAGTCTTAGTTTATTCCAGTCCTAGACCATTGATAATCCTAGTTTAATTCCTTCAAGCATTGATTAAATATCCGATTAGAAATATGATTCTTTATAAAATATCAAAATGACTATAGTTGTGAATGTGTATTTATATCTGTGCACGAATGTGTACATGTTTGTATAGCTTTCTGTATTTCTTTCTCTAGTAATTATGGGAAAATATTTGACTAATTTGAATAAATTTTTTTTTCCAATTAAAAGAGCCATGCCATAAAGTCGTTCTATTTCATTTTGAATACAACTAAAAATTATGAAACATAGTAAAAACAAAAACGAGTTTGAAAAGTACAATTTACAATAAAAAATAATTAAAGGAAATATAGCGGTATGAATTCGCTAAGCTTTTTTCGAAGTCCAATAATATCAATCGTATGTAACGAATAAAAGAAACTACGAAGTTCTTTGCGTAATATGAGAAACAAGAGTTACGGGCAAAAAAGGTGCGCAGGTGGACGGGGAAGAAAACATTAATTTAAAACGCTCGCAAATTCGACCGTTCAAGCGAGCCGGGACGCAGCCCCCGCGTGCCGGCAGAAATCAAACCAGTTCCAAAGCCGTATGCATAACCCTGGTATATTTATATATATATATATATATATATATATATATATATATATATATATATATACATAGCAACGGCGAGGTTCAGTCGTCGCGGACGTCGCGGCTCATAACAATACATAATTCCCCGGTGGTCGCCCCAGCAGTATAACTCCAGGGGTTATGGGGTTACAGGTGAGCGTTCGCGAACGCAGTGGCGAGAGAGACAGAGAGAGAGAGAGAGAGGGGGAGGGAGGGAGATATGGGGAGAAAGAGAGGAGAAGGAGAGCGGAAGCACAGCATCCAATTCGAGTTAGTAAAGCCTCAGAACTAAACTACATTAAATGGGTAATTTCCCATCGACCCGCGAGCGCGGCGGGCGACGGCGGCGGCGGCTACGCGCGGTCCGCGTACGAAGCTCGCTTACCTCGCACCGCCGTTCGCCCCTGCCCGGTCACGAATTACGTTTACGACGTCGTAACGATGGAAATATAAAATGTTCCTGGCGCGAGCTCCGCGCGCCGTACAGCGCGGGGGATACGATCTCGCGGTGTTTGATCGCAGGGTGAGCCGAGTCACTGATTCTATGAGATTCTCCAGTCGTTTTTTTCCCTCTTGTCTTTCTTGCTGGAATTAATAGTGGGGGGGGAGGGGTGGATAACTGTTAATGAAAGCTTCTGTATGCAGTAAATAGATGCTTTTCAACACTTTGTTTTTTCTATTTCAAAAGATATCTATTGCATTACTATACCTGGTCAAAGTGAATAATAAGAGATAGGCGAATCGTACAACTCAAAAACAGTATAAATTTATTACGTGTTTCGAGCAGAAAATATATATACATTGATAATTTATTATGTGTTGTCACATAAAAATGTATTTTATGTTTTATACATTATTACTCACTAAATAAATATTATAGTTGTTTTTAATAAGAAAATGCCTTATGCTAATAAATATCGCACATACTATTAATAGATATTGATTATGAATATTAAAAAATTAGTAGTTTGTACTTTATAAGTAAAAATGGCAACAATTATATATTGCTTAATACTCTAGTAGATATTTTTATTAAAATTAATTTTTTTACGAAGAAAAATTTTTGGGATAGAACAGACCGTCTATTTATAAATGTTTAATTTATCAACTCCTCACGCTGCATATAAAATTCAGTAATTTATCGAAATTTTAGTTTTTGATTTATACCAAGATAACGTTTAGTATATGCTAAATATCACCCTCTAACTATAACGAATTGCATAATGATAATGTGATCCTATTATATGAAATTATGCGCAAACCGAGTAAACACTGATGAAATTGCACGATACTCATCTTTAGCTGTCGCATTATATCTCTCTGGCTCGCTCGTTCTCTCCCTCTCTCTCCCTCTGATCGCTTCAACGGTGATTTATTTTGCTTTCCCAATTCTGGAACCCAATAACTTCACAATAATTTATAGATATAAAATGAGAGAAACGAGAAGCAGAGAAGGTAAGGGGTGTAAGAAATAAATGGATAGATAGATAGATTGAGAGAGAGAATAGAGAAAGACAACGGAATGAAAGAGAAAGAGAGAGAAGAAAGAGAGCAAAACTGATGCGACTTTATCATCTAAAGTCTCTCTACAATTGTCCTTCACTCTTTCATTTCCGATATCACCCAGTCGGCAAAGCAAAATGTAATGGAACTTTTTTCTTTTCCACCCTATTCATAGAGAGCTAAGTGCTGAAATACACTGGGAAGTTAGAGAGTAAAAGAGCGATAGAGGGAACGGAGTGGGCGCGTGAGTGAGGTAGTAGTGGATACCAGGGAGTTCCTAGACAATAAAAACAAGCTCAACATTATCCTTTAGAAGCTCGAAGAAAAGTTTCCTCCTTTGTTGCCCTGCGCGTCCCTGGCTTCTTTTTACGATTGCAGATTGTATATCTATATATATATATATATATATATATATATATATATAGTTTCTGCACTTGTGGAATCAAAAGCGCGTAAATTACGGTAAAAAAAAATTACTGAGCTGACTTGCTGGAAGAAAAAAAAACTTTGGCCAAAGCTAGCAATTATGTTGCTTTAGAACTTCTTCCAGGCAAACAGAGCATTGACTTTCTTCATCGTTCTTCGCAATGTGCTTTATAGCCGCATATTTTAAAAACTGAATGTAATGGAAAAATTTTCATAGTTATCTAAATAACGTTTACAATTTCCAGTACTTAAAACTAATGGAATATTCTCGTAACTCTCGTTCGTTCGCAAGTAACGACAATGAAGTATAACGCGATGTATATATACAAAAGCTGCATCATTCTAATTGAGAGTGGGTTTGTGCCCGACGTGTCAATTCTATAGAAATGGATTGATTAAATTTATAAAATAAGTTCAGAACATTAAAAATCGGGCACAGCGTCGGGAATCTCAAATCTCTTGTGGGGTCGTGAATGATCAGAGCGTTAACATATTCGTAATAATAAACACATACGTATTTTTAATACTGCTAACATTTTCTTTTGGAATTATATTTTTTAATACGTATCAGACAAAAGTCGTTGAATGCATCTATCGTGAAATCTGTAGGAATATAATAGTTTTAAATTACATCCACGATCTTTTATTGCAGCTAACCAATCAACAATACCCAGTTCCGTGATAAACTCTGGGCAACTTGCATATAAGATAAATCAGAAACAGGGACAATTATACATGCATCTCAATCCTTTCGTAAATGAATTTAAAGAAAAAACATACAAAATACGATGCTTTTATTATAATTTCCTCGACGTGTACGCATAGATTAGGGTATTATTTTCGGCACAAGCATTACATCCTTTCGGTAAAACCTGTCTAAATCCATTGATCAATGATCATACGTAAATGCATACATAGAGACGCGCTGTACAAAAGGCTGCATTGTTAAAGCAGCCGCAAATCTACGCATATATCTTACGGGCTGGTTAGTGTAACGCCCACCACTTTAATTACCGAAGCCGAGAGCGCATTATGCGGTGCGTCGTATATCTAGTCGGACGCGTGCCTATAATTACAATGATATGGAATTGCTTTATTAATCGGATCGATCGTCGCACAGGCCATGAAGCTTTTAGGCCATTGCCGAATTCGATGGACATTATATTATGGCCAGACGGGCTGCTTGATTTTTTACAGACTCGTGACATTTGTATAATGCACTTGTATAATGTAGCTTCGATCTTTAGATCATATCTCATCCTTTCATTAAATGAACAGTAACATATACAGAAGTTTCAACAAATTATCCTTCTCGATCGCAACTTACAATTAATTAATTCAGAATTCAGCTTGAATATAACTATGAAGATTAGATTTATCGATGAATATACCCTGGTAGAAATCTTAACAATTTTTAATAGACTGGAAAGTAGTTACTAAGTAGTAAAAATAGAATCAATCATTGTGGCCAGAAACAAGATAAATCTTAGAAGGCAAAATGTGAACGTTGTCAATAAAATATAATAAAGGTTTAAATTGGTAATAAAGGTTTAAAAAGGTTGTGAATAAGCATAATAAAGGTTTAAAAACTAGTTAAAAACTAGTTAAAAACTGGTAGAAACTAGGGTGTTTTGAACCTTGTTTCTGGTCAGTCAATGAACAATTTATTTAACAATTAATATTTATATAATATTATAACATTATGTTGTTGATTTAATAAAAGAAAAATAATCAGACACGGAAACTAATCATTTAAAAAAATTACAAAGTAATAATAAAATCTGCTTTTCGTTCAATTTTGTCATTTTAAAAATTATACGTAATAAATTAGTTTTGGAACTATTTTCCTTTTATTATTTAATATCTAAAATTTCGCATGAAACAATTAATAAAAAAATTCTATTTTTTGATGTCTTATATCGGCTTCAATTATTGGTTGTTAATTAGTAATTCTATCCTATTTATTTATAAAATAAATAATATCATTTGAAATTTTTGGAATTTTATAAAATAAAATAAATTTTTTAAATTAAAAATCATGCTGAGATCAATTCTATAATTCGTAACTTGAATTTATGGAAATTGTTCATACGGGATGTCTGATGATTTGCCATATCCGCAAGTGGTAAAACATAATCTTGGTTAGTATTTAAGCCCGACTATGAGCTAAGTATAACATATATTGTATACGAATCTGTAAGCTATTGTCAATGCGTTCTATATGTATGTAGATGTATAAGGTATATAGAATCAACGTACTTATAAGTTACTTCAAAATTTTCGAAATTAACTTGATAAACATTGATAATTGATTAAAATAATGATTAAAGTTAATGAATTTATCTAAGAAAGTACAATAACGATATCAATTTTTTAGCTAAGTTATATGTTATACCTCGCTTAACCTTGTTTTAAGATAAATTTTAGTCATAACCAAAAATACGTGGATACGAAACTAACTATTATAGGCCTTAAATACCGAAAAGATCGTTGGAAAAATGTACCTATAAATCGGCCGGAATGACCGTAAAGAACGTTATATGTTTTCCTATTTACTACCGAACAAAGATACCCTGTTACTAGGTATCTTCATTTCAAAAATTCCTTGTTTATACCTTAAAAATAGAATGCATTTCTACCAGGGTAAGATCAAATGTAAGATCAAAATGATGACTTCACTTTTCTATTATTACTCTCGTTATTCTCTAATCGTGCGTGTGTCTTCTACTTTTAAGTATCCAAAGTTTAATAGTACTTTGCTCACATATGCATATGCAGTCTGTACGGGCATGTTTTAATATGAGGTGTGTTGAAATAATCAGGCTTTACTTTACAAATATCGAGGGCTACATCAGTTCGATTATTGATTCTTTTTTATTTTGTGGTTGTGTACGTGTACCGAGCATATATTCACGGCTCTAGTTCTATAGAATTATTTGTTTGTTTGTAACAGGCATACAAATTTATAAATGCTTCGTGTGCTCGTCGATTTTCTTTTATCCAAAAAGTAGAGTAAAGTGTTTGCAATAAATT
Source organism: Sycobia sp. Sy_11 (assembly GCA_018907035.1). NCBI lineage: Eukaryota > Metazoa > Arthropoda > Insecta > Hymenoptera > Epichrysomallidae > Sycobia > Sycobia sp. Sy_11. The sequence goes on along the minus strand of JACCIC010000012.1, from coordinate 1,935,809 downwards.
TTGTGTCAAAAATCGAATTCAGTGCTCGAAAACTCTTGACATGTTTATAGTTGTATACGATAAGTCCTACTTTGAGTAAAAAGAATGTGTATAAGTGGTACAAGCTGTTCCAAGAAGGTCGAGAGGATGTCGAAGACGAACCTCGTCCTGGACGTCCTAGCACGTCAACAACAGATAAAAATGATCAAGCAGTGAAAGATATCGCGTTAAAAAATCGTCGAATCAATAAGAGAGAAATTGTTGAAAGATGTTGGCATATCAGTTGGCTTACAGCATGCTGGTTTTTCGGATGTTCTGGCATGAGACGAGTCTCAGTTAAATTCGTTCCATAACTGATTAATTTTGATCAAAAGAAACGTCGCATGACCATAGCTCAGAAGATGTTGTTTGAAGTCAATAATGATGCTGATTTTCTCAAAAGGGTTATAAATGGTGATGAATCGTGGATATATGGTTATGACCTCAAAACTAAAGCCCAATCGTATCAATGGAAGAACCCAGAAGAACCACGACTGAAGAAAGCACGCCAAGTTTAATCAAATGTCAAGGTTTTACTTACTGTTGTAGTACATCAGGAATTCTTCCTACAAGGTCATACGGTCAATAAGGAATATTACCTTGAAGTTATATACCGTTTGGAAGAGACAATAAGCAAAAAACGTCCAGAAAGTTGGAAAAACAATTCGTAACTTTTGCATCATGATAATGCAACTGCTCATTCATCGTTGCTTGTGAAAGATTTTTCGTCCAAAACCAATACCACAGTCATGTCTCAACCTCCATATTCACCAAATTTGGCACCGATTTTGACAGTGATTTTATTTTTCCCAAAACTAAAAAGACACATGAAAGGACATCGATTTTCAATGATTGAGGAGCTAAAAACTACATCGCTGACAGAGCGATGACGATACCAAAAAATGATTACCAGGAGTGCTTCGATGATTGGAAAAAGCGTTAGCACAAGTGTATTATATCTGAGGGGGTTACGTTGCAGGGGACAAGATAAGTATCGATTAATAAATATATTTTGAGAGCACCAAAAAAAAAACACACACACACATCTATTGGGTCCAGAATATAAAAAATTCGTATTGTTTATTCTTTTGTATTTATTTTGTATTATATGATATAATTTTAATCAATTTTAATAATAACGGCTGTCATGTGTTAAATAATATAAAAAATCTATTAAATTGTATCAAAATTGTTGTCAAAGTGAAAAGATGTTTATGTACACCATATTTTTCTTGTATTAAAAATATCATTATCATCAATGATTCATTTAAAAAAAAATACATATGAAACTCATCGTTTTCACTCAGAACCATACTCTGAATATGCTACAAATATTAAAATGTATCAAAAGTGCTAGTTTCAAAAGTAACGATTTTCATATCAAAGGCAAAACGTTGAAAACAGACTTTGGACTTCGCAATTTTCTTCAGCGCCATAAAAAAGAAGTATATTCTTATGACAGATAACAATGGATAATATTTTGAATAATGTTTTTTTTCTTTTTGTTATTGAACAAAGTCCTAATTTTCATTCATTCTAATTTTTAAATTGCAGACCCAATACATACATATATATATATAGAAAGAGAGAGAGCGAGAGAGTTTAGTATATCGCGTGCGCCACGAAGCGCAAAACCAGATTTACTGCTGGTTGGCGCGCATCATCGTAAAATCACATTACTGACGGCGCGCAATCTCTCGTTCACCAGCGCTTAGTCTCCTCCCCCCTCTCTCTCTCTTTCTCTCTCTCTGTCTCTCTCTCTCTCTGTCTCTTTATGCATGTGTGTGTATTTGTGTGTGTTGGCATTTTAATTAGGCAGTGTTGACTTTATAATTTCATCATGAACCGTAACTATACCGTTTATGATCAGCACAACAATCGCCATTTTTCTATTCGGTTATCCATAGCGCTTGCTAATCAGCATTGATTTGATCCAGAATTATGGTTTTAAAAGTATATGAGATTGCCACGATTCAAACTAACAATTTAAAATAATATATTTGAAATACAATATTTATATATTTCTAAATAAAAAGGATGATATGGTATGTATAAAATATAATCCATATAAGTCTTGTAACTCTGAGATAACTTGGCTATTGAATTATATATATATATATATATATATATATATATATATATATATATATAAAACTATACATTGATTATAAAACTGATCTAGAATTGCGCTTATTCAATGAAATATCAAAGTATCTCTAAAGCAATCCCTGTGACTAATTCTATATTTTAGAGAACAGCTATTTTACCTGAATGCACATTAGACAAAGTTTATTTTTTTATTTTTTAACTTACTTCTATTTGAATTGTTTTTTACATTTTACGATTTTCCATGGAGAATTTCTTTTGTAGTTTAAAATATACATTTTATAGGCGCTGAAAAGAATTTTTAGTGAGCAAAATCGAAGAATGAAAAAGTTTAATTAAGATTTATACATTTTTAAAATTTTCATTATAGGAATGAAGCAGCGCAAATTTCCATGCAAATTTCTATTATTCGTTGAGTATAAAATAAGAGACATATAACGTCCAATGTTTTCATACGTTTTAATTAATTATATATTTAATATTTCCGCTTTTCCCTACTCGAGTGCGAAATTCGAATAACATTACTGACCAAGAAAATGACCAAAACAAAGTGCAAAGCTTTAAATACTTTTAATGGTGACAAAAGAAAAAACAAAAAAAAAAACAAAGCAACGCACCGAATAAGCCCATTGAATAGTTTTTAATTGCCACAATGACGTGGTTTTTTTAGTTGCAGTATTTGTTCAATAAAAAATAAATTTCTATAAATAAAATATTATTATATAGAAATCAATAAAAAAATATTTTTATAAGTAAAAAATTAATACATATGCCTTTCAAAAAAAAAAAAAAAAAACTGACACAAGTAATTCGTTCATACCAGTTAATTAAATTACATTGCTGACAAGTCTTTAATACGATTTTTCCATGCAAAGCCGAGGGAGACTAGCAACAATTTGTTAACGCTGCTGGATACGTCTGCATAATTAGAATAAATTACCCCTTAACGATGGGATGGAATAAATGTTATCGAGAGAATTGGCAAAAGAAAATTTAGCGAAAAATGTGTTTTTTCATTTACTTCTTCTAATATTTAATAGTTTTCCATTCTGGTTGTGACTCTAAAACCACATGTAACTATTTTTATAGTAAGTTAGACCTTGTTATGCATATAAAACACACACACACACACACACACACACACACACACACACACACATATATATCATTAGTTCTATATAATGTTTTTACTAAACACTTTTACAATTTTTGGTAAATAGCCTTATTATTGTTACGAATTCTACTTATATCAACTTAAGCTTACTTACATTAAATTAAGTCACATAAAATTGAAAAATAATGAATATTAAATTAAATAAACAAATGGTTTTTTGGTATTTTCCGACAAAAACGTCATTCGATAAAATTCACCCCACCCATTAATCTTTCCCAATTCAATTTTAAAAAAAAGCGTGCACAAAGTTTGTGTACAAATTTTTATATAGAAACATTTCAACATTTCTTGAATAAAGCTTTAAAAAAAAAGTCTATAGTATTTTTGCCGCAGCTCCTAAAAACCTTAGATAAATGAGAAAAAAAAAATCAAATCTTTCCAATTAACTCATATAGTTCTTTAATAGTTTTTTTTTTCATTTCTTATTTTACACAAGTAGTTTCATCGCTTACTATAGGCACATCGAATTAAAATAACCTAAACAACGAAGTCACTTTTTTCTTCAAATTAAACCTCGTGTCGTCTCTGAACATGTATCCCGCGTCCTCTGTCAGGATTAGGGAATAAACCCGCATGTTGGACGTGTCGCCCCTCTTGGCCTTCTCGATGAACGTCAGATAATGCGAAATCCTCAGATAGGTGGACGGGTACGTGCTTTCGTCGCCTATACTGGAGCTATGAAGAAGCACACCGACGATGGTGCTGCCGTCTTGAACGAGCGGCAATCCTTCGTCGCCCTAAAATCATCGTTGACAATTCATCGTTGATGTATATATAAAAAAAAATTAATTATGCCATCTTCAATTTCTCATATGGTTAATTATTTACCCTGCACGTCCCCCGGTCCTTTCCCGCAATTTGCTTCACCCTCGCGCACAAGAAGAATGGCTCAAGGGGGAACTGCAATAGCTCGCCGCATCTATCGTTGGTCATGATTTCTGCCTCCGCGTATCGTAGCTTGCCGTCACTTGCCGCGAGGCGTCCTCTGCTCGTTCGCCCGTATACCCCGTGGCCGGCTACCACGTAAGAGCCGTCCAAGCCCAACTCAGATTGTCGAGGCAGTTGCAATGCCTTCAGCTGAGGATTACTGTCTATACCGAGTCCATGTTTCAGCTAAAAGTATCGATTGATACATGTTATTGAGTCATTTATGTTTAATTCTTAAATATCAATTACTAATTCAATTATCCAAGTATATGACCTTGTAGTTTCACAGATTACATTGTGATTTGAAATGTTTCAAAATCTCATCTAAAGATTTTCCAAATGAACTTTTTTGTCGGTCTAACTGTTGCTTAAAAAAAAAAAAAAAAAAAAAACAAAAAAAGTTACCTTAAATATAAGGAAATCTTGATCCAAATGGTGCTCGGCTTTTCCGGAATAAACGTCTACGTTGAAAGTCTCGGGAAGATACACCTTCTCAACGGGAGCACTAGCGATTGTACTCTCCAGAGAAGAAAAATCGGCAGTTACGACAACTCGATAACTTTTCTGATGCAATTGAGCGGTTTCGTAATTGATTATACAGTGGCTCACCGCGGCCACCAGCATATCGTCCAATATACCGCCATTGCATTGATGTTGGCCGTCCGCCTCGATCGACACTACGTATGTAAATTCACCTTCCGGTGACTCCTCCCCGCCTACGATCTCCTCGGTTAATAATGCGTCAGCTAGAGAAAAACACAAGGTGTCAATGTAATATGTTTGTAAAAATAGATTACGGAATGACGGAGATGTAATATATCTTTATGTAATTGAATTATTTATAATCTATTTATCCGAAACTGAGTTAAAAATTCAGCTCTCGCATATATTGATGATAAGGAAAACGGAGAATACTCAATCTAACATTATCTAATGTCTGATGTAATTATGAAATACTTTTTATTTGCAGCCTATTAAAAATCAGTTAATGAAAAAAATTTATGATACTATTTATGCGTTAATTATTTTACCGATTGTACAGTATTGATAAAAAATATGATCTTCTCAATGTATGAAATGTTAAAAAAAGATAATTACGAAAAAAAATCTCTCAAAAGCCATGTTTATTTAATTTGTAGATGCTTATTTTAGCAATTCAAATATAGGGCAAAATACGTACGAATTATCACTCGCCCAAAGAGAAAAATTATTTAAAATAGGTATGTTTACATGCAAAATTAATAAATATTTCTATTACAGTCCTATTTAATTGGACTTTAAGATCAATAGAAATATTTATTAATTTTATTTAAAAACAGTCGACATAAGCACCATTAAAGTGTTTACATGTATGTTTAAATTAAAACCAATTACCTTTATTCAGCAGGAGGCTAATTCCTATGCAGAAAATTAAGTAGACTATCTTCTCCATTGCCATGTCTCTCTAATGCGAGTAAAATGTATTATGCAATGAGAATTCTCTTTCGGCTACCTTTTAAAATACACTGAAAAAAAATATTATTATGGAGTAAATATTTTCCTGACTGATGAATATATTTACTCGAAGCCAAAAGAATTCCCTTGAATCCAACTAGGTCATCCAAAACCTAGTGAATTTTTTGTAAAATTAAGAATAACATGTATGTGCGCGATAACAGAGAAAAAAATATTACAGATAAAATATATAAGCGGTAACGAAATATATTGATCAGTGTATAATAAATTTTTATTCGTAAATCGATCATCAATTTTCGATGTGTTGCTTCACTGTTCAATCCCGGGGTTAACAAGATAGAACAAAATTTTTATATCGCATTCGGTTACGTACCATAATATTCATGGATGAATTTTGGTGCCAGAAAATAACGATATTTTTTTCGTTATATGTAGCGAGGGCGTAGGTCTTGCTTCAACCTTGGGCTGTTATCGGCTGAATCAAAACTAAATTTAATACAACTGATTTTGGCTTTCGAATTTAAGAAAATAATGTGAGCAAATGGTTTTTCTTGTAGCATAGACTTTATGATATTTATAGTTCATAATTCGTTTGCAGAGAGGTAAATCACGAGTCTTTCTCTTCATCTCTCCAGATTTGCAGAAAACTTATAAGCTCGGATATTCACGCCCTCCACTGCACGATGCGCATCGAATTGGAGAATGCATGAACTTAGGATGGACTTTGGGCGTCTCGCTTTTTAAGGTCTGAACATGACTGGACATGAAATATAAAAATAAAGTACACGAACCCTATACTGGCCTGAAAGCGGCAGCCTTATAACATTCAGAAAGAGAGCTTTGCTGTAACGGTCCCTGCAATCTTTGTCTAGCGATTTAACGATTGGTTATCCATTTGCCCAACCCGCGTGCACTGTAGACATATTTGACAGCAGATATGAAAGACATTGCATCGGCAATTAAGGCAAGTGTAGCGAATCAATTATATTTTTTGACCAATAAATATTAAATATAAAATGTTGACTTCTCCATTATCAATTACCAGCTCTGAGAGGATCAGGTAGCAGGAGCCTCTGCAAGAGTCTTTACAGCAGTAATGCTGTCTCAAGTATTTTATTGCATGAATCTCTCTCTCTCTCTCTCTCTCTCTCTCTCTCTCTCTCTCTCTCTCTCTATCGCGTAATCTATTCTAATATCTCTACGAGTATGGAACCGAGAAATATAATCTTTATCTTAATCTATTTTTAATTATAGAGATCAAACGTCATTGCTATTTATGTTATACTCATCATTCCATATTCTAATATACACTAAAGTGATATTGACACATAATAATTTGGTATATAATAATTTTATTTAGTATTTTATACAATAATGAGCACTTTCATCTGATAATTTTTTAACGTTATCAAATAATGGGCAACTTTAGAAATTAGCAAGAGGTCTAGAATTTTGTATCAAATAAGACGAGATTGGATAATAGAACTCAGATAAAATTAAAAATCATATATAAATGTATTAATCTAATCATAATTTAATGAATGCAATATCTTTATTTAAATAATTTACTTCTCAGTAAATTAGCTTTTTTCTTATAATTCATACGTTTTTTATAAATTGCTTTTTATCAACTGAAAAAACAGGAGTAATTGGCGAAATTAATGACTAATTCGTATGTATAAAAAATAACAATATCGAATCTCAGACTCGGATTAATAAAAAAAATATGAGCTGTACGTTCGAAATCTCACTCATATATATATATATATATATATATATATATCCACACACAAGCCATGAAGATTTTTAGAGCGGTTCTCATGCAGCAGCATCCTTCCCTTCGCCCCTATGCCTCAATTCACGCTAGCCACTGATTATTGTATTAAACGATAAAGCGCCCCGTCCGCCCGGGACAGCCGACCCCGCCTCTTTTAATTGCAAATCTCGCGCCCGGCGTGCGTCGATTATACTTTCCGCCAGTCCGACGAATGCTCGACGCGCCAAATGTTCCGGGGTTGCCACTGCACGCGCGTACTGCTTGAATGCACTGAGCGCGCGCCGCCCAAGCCCAAGCAACGGTGAAACCCGCGGTGTCCCGCGGGATTCGCTCGCGGCAGCCCATCCATCAGCTATATATATATATATATATAGGGTCCTCGTGGGAAAAGTTCGCACGGGGGTGCGACGACGCACCCGGACCCGCTCGATGGCTCCGAAAAAAAAAAAACGAGATTTGGCGAGTATGAGTTATAATACCATCAGAGACGCCTCGATGGGCTGAGCCCAACCCAGCTCCGTCTATACGCATGATGTACGCTCCCCGGTCTTTTAGGCATTTATATATAAATCTATATAGCTGAGAAAATCCGAAACCCCATATATATATATATAAGCCCGAGATCGCTATGGCTGTGCGCGACGGTTAAGAATATTAAACCAGAAATACATTGACGTCGGATATGCAGACATAAGTTTTGAGTAAGAACGATGGCTGGATTAAGCGTGGAATCTGTCACTCGAGAATCAGGCTAATCAATCGTTTATCTGGAGTCGAATTGAACGTGGTCGATATGCATAATGGAGTTCAGGCGCCGACAGAGTAATGTGGCTTTGAAGCTAGAATAACATTATTCCGAGGATTTAAGACTTATCGACTTAAATATTCTGTCAGTGAATTTGAAAGCCACAGAGACAGTTATTTGCTAATGGATATGTATCCCGTAACAATAGGTGGATGGAGAGAAAACTTTTTTTTTTAAAGATTGCGAATTGAAGTTTCTGGTAGTGGCAATTAGAGTTATTCACTATTTTTATTTATTTATGTTTTTATTGAATCAAATATACGAGCTAAGATAATTTTACAAATGAAATACAAAGGTACTATTAATCTATCATGGTAGTATAAAACAATAAGATTTACTAACATTCTGTTCATATATAAGTATATATGGAATATTTAATAAATATTATATGAATTCTCAATTATCTAAGAAACAATATTAATTAATAACTAAAACGTATTAGCAAAAGAACATAAGTAGATCGCCAGCAAAGATTGTTTTCATTGAAGTAGTTAAGCTATTGTAGGATAATTCGAATTTTTGCATTGAAACTAATGCGAGATTCGAAAACACACTTTGTCCAACCTGCAAACTGATATACATAATATATGGGATCTAGAAGAAAAAAAAGGTATCTTGATTTAAAACTTAGTTAGAAAAAACTCATTGAACATGGCTAATACAATAATCGAACTGATAATCAGGTGAAAATTCAAAAATTAATCATTATGCTGATTCTATGATATCGTTATACATTTTAACACGATGAGTAATCTTGCCGAATTCTAATAACTGAACACCTTGGTTTGATAAAATATGGATGCTTTGCACCTTGTATATAAAAATATAATCATAATAACAATGAATAAATAATATCCAATGTAATTTGAATTATTCTATAATTGTAATAGAATTCTTATTTGTGTATTATACAGATGTACCAGTTTTCTACGAGAGAAGTATCGGAAGTCGACGTTTCAACCCTCCATTTGAGAATTTATACAAAAGCTGTACGGAGATCGTACTATTGAAGCGCCGGTCAATATAGATAATATTAGAGATCAAAATAAACTAATAAGGGTGTTCGGAGTCTTAAAGCAATGGAAAATGGGCAATTTCAGACCTTATAAGAGTCCTGGATATAACATTGCACATGGGATAGCTAAATCCAGAACGAGCATCATAGATGGCTTCCAAATCATTATTTTTACTAGATTTAGGAATTAAAATTCCTTACAAATTGCCTTACTTATTTAAATGAAATTTTCACTAATATAAAAGCCATATGACATTAAGTAAAAACTTAAAATATTTTATAACATAAGTGATAACATTTTAACATATATACATAGAACAAGAAAGTCCCCAAGATCCTTTTAATATTCTTTTAGTACTGAAATAATCAATTTGGCAGATATGCAATTACCTACGCAGACAAATTGAGTGTTAGGCAATAAATAATAATTAATGCATAGAGAAAACTGGCTCTCTTATTATTTTACAATTAAAAAGCTGTTGAAATAATTCATCGAATCGATAACCTTATGAAAGTTAATATACGTGGATATTGTGTATTTACTATTTAATGCATCTTCTGTCTCCTACGACATCATTTATTATAACATTAGTTATTTTCATTTTGATAATACTTTACAAATTATTAATACATTTACATCGATATTTCACGTTAATTTAACAACCATTTATCCGCGATGAATCCAATTTTTTACTCTTTTCTAGTTTTCTACAACACATCCACGTATAACACGTACATTCTCCAATGAAAAATAAAGATGGTATATCATCGTAGATCAAGAACTAAGAAACCTATCATTCACTGATAAGCCCAGCAGTTTAACTAAGGTGAAATCTACCTAACAGTTATATTTGTTTCAATGCTTTTACTATGTATTTTAAAAATACAATTTCAGAACCGGTAGCGCGCTTCAAAATAACATATACAGTTAAGAGTGTAGTATTCTCTTTTTCATGATATAAAAATAAGTTTTATGTCGCCACGATGATTGATGGACTGCAAGCCTCTCTCTATCTCTCTCTCTCTCTCTCTCTCTCTCTCTCTCTCGTGTCCTTTACAGATCCCTTTTATACAAATTAAGCTGTTTCGTCTAAGTTGGACAGCTTGGACGCTTCTGTAAGGAACTAACATACCCTCCATTAAGGTCCAGCCATAGATAGTTTTGCGTCTCTATAACATTGAAAATTTTATTTTTAGATGTAGATTCAAAATGGAGCAATAAATTTTCCCTGGCGGTAAAATTAAGGACCACGTAAAGAGATCTATGTACGCAAGTCACCCAGTATCATTTGGATATGGAAATTTAATCCAATAAAATCAACGAAAGAATAATTTCGTTGCTATTAACAAGAGGAGTATACATCCACAAGAGAACCAATACTTTCCTAGAGGGTGAAAAGTACATTAATTGTATATGAAAATAAAGCATCAATCATTTTAGTCCATTGGACCTCTAATTATATTAAGCTACAGTAATTAACTTTCATTTTTAACTTTCACTGTCATTTCAATTATTAAAAGTTTTGAATCTCTAAAAATTGAAATCTCATTTAAATTGCCTCGTTCAACAAAAAGAACCTTCTTTTATTGTTGATTCATGAAATCAAAATCTTTCTTATATTTATCGTATTCCTTCATTAATACATTATTCATTTTCAGTGAATCAAAAGTACGTTTAACATTTTTCACAAAAATTAAAAAATAAATTAATAATAATGTGTTTACTGTATAAATGAAATTAAAAGAGTCTATGATAATATAATTTTATTAATTAATATTTGTTACAGATTTGTTGAAGGAAAAAACGATGTTTTTTATATTTAATTTTATATTTTTTATAGTTTTATAGATTAACAATCTCTAATTTGTGCAATAGTCGGGAATATTCTAAATATTCAATTATAGGATACAGTGGTCTTTTTTAAATATAAAATTATAAATTATATTTTCCTTCTAGTATTTGTCTCTATTATTTTTCGCCAATTGTTAAAAATTAATGTTATTATAGTCAATTTTATTTTATTTATCATAAAATATTCTAAAAGATATGTCCAAGCAAGTGCGTATTGAAGGAGGTTCTATTCAAAATGAGAAGTCTGAGGAGAGGTTCAAAATTAAAAAATGTTCTAAATGATACTTAAATAAATGCCTGTGAAAAAAATTGTAAGTATGGTTTTTGAATAAATTTTCTTTAAAAATATTATGGAAATTCAACTTTTCACTGTCGTGGTGATCGATTAAGTATCGCCATTAACGCCATCAGCCAAAAACCCTTCTGTGTAATAAGTTCATTTTCAAACTTTTTTTGCGAGAAAAAGAAAAGCACATATTGCCAGCTCAACTGAAAATATATTGAATGCGAAGGTAATGAGCAGAATATTTCTTTCGCTCTTGATCTTCAGCCGATTACGAGCTCGGTCACGCGATGGTCACGTGTCGCGAACTCGAAGACGCACTCAAATTGAAAGTATACCGAACAACATTAGACGTGTAAATATCAAAAAATGAACATGCATTTATTTCATCGCTGATGAAGCATAAATACAAGTAGTAATAAAATAATCTTTATTAATAAGATTATTAATAATAATAAGTATCAGAAAATATTCTACACAGATATTATTTTTGGCCACAATAACATGTGCATAAATTATAAATAATTCTTTTATTTAAACTAATTCGGGCTTGATCGTTATACATTTTCGGTATGTAATGCACAAATGTACCGTCACTAAGCACAATTCATATGGCAGCTAACACCAGATCAAACTGCACAGCTGAGAAGGTTATGTACACTGATGCACAACTATGCAATTCGCATTAAAAATGCACTTTTATTAATTTATCGTCGAGAAAAACAACAATAATATCTCATATCTTCTATCTCCACGATCTTAATAAATAAATAAACGATTTAAGATATAATATATATGCATTTTCAGTTCATTATTTTATTATTGATATTTTAGACTTCGGCCTGCTCGCGAGTGACTGTACTCGGTTGGCGCTAGATTTGCCCTACGCCGGTACGAGGTGGGACGCCTCCTCAAAGCCGAGCAAGTAACCGAGGCCCATCTCAAATTCCACCTTTCGAATTTCGCAGATAGTAAGTGTAGACAATGAAAGTATAAGACGTTATTTTCAATACTAGCCTGAAACGCAAATTATAAGAATGCTTATTAATATAATAAAAGCATAAAAACAACGAATACAAAATTAAAATTACAGAATACGAATTAAAATCAACTAAAACTATAACAACTATAAAACTATGCTTAAATTTAAATTGAAAAATCCTAGATTCTTCCATTTTTAATATTTTTACAGCAACATTTGAGCAGAAAGTATAAAAACGTAAAGAAGCATAAAGGTAAAGTCTAGTTTCTTAATACACCAATAAATAAAAAAGTAAATGTAAAACCTTACAGTCAGGCCTGTAAAAGTAGTTTAGAAAGGACCTGCTTAAAACACGGCGATTTAAATTCACCCACGAAGTCGATGAGAAAGACCATTCCCATGAATAAATTTCTCCGACATGAAAGAAATATCGCATACGATTTGTGGAAAATGTTGGCTCAGCAAGGCCCAACGCAGATCCCCTCGTAATCGAGGCGCGTTTACTGATTTGAAAAGAGAATGTCTTCGCATTATAAACTGTTTCGGCAATTCGTAAAAGTGTGACAAGGAAACATAATACCAAGTCTAGATACGTAAGATATAATCTCATTAATTTTCTGTGCGGGAGTGATTTGCTCAAAAAGCTTAATTACAAGCTTCTTAGAGAGATCCAAAAATAATCCGGTGATGTTGAGAGAGTAAGAGAGAGAGAGAGAGAGAGGGAGAAATAGAGTAGAATAGAATGGAAAAACTTTCTATTATTGTACAGTATGTTGTACATTTTGAAAATCGTAAAAAGTACTTAGAAGCTAATGCAAAATTACGTATTAGCATAATTATGATACATAAATATATAATATATACATATGTATAGAAATCTTAATCTTGCTTCAACAACGAGTTCTTTCTCACTGAATTTTCGTGTATGTATGTATAAAAATGTCAATATCACGCACGTCTAGATTAACAAGGTTGAAATTTACATCAATAAACTACAACTATTTCGGTTCAAAGAGATAACTTCAGAAATAAGAATTGTTAAATTGTTGAATAGATTTTAATAAGACAAGATAGAATTGCATGATGTTCGTGAATTATTTGTGAATTATTTTATTTTATTCTTTTTATATGTTGTTGATTAATATGCAAATTTTTGTAATATTGTTATTTCAAATAATTATCTATAGCAATGTTTATATACCAAATACATATTATATCCACTAATGTTACAAAATTATGTATGGAATAAATCATAATGCAGTCCGTTAATAAATTAATTTTCAAATACCCACGGCATATATGTATCTAAATTATAATTAATATTTATATAATACGCATATATATTAAAAAAATAAAATAGTTAATATTATACAAATTTAATTACTACTTCATAGTTATTTGGCAAACGTTTGTTTGCGATTCCACTGTCCCGTATCATTATACGATACGTATCTATAATTGCTCGTGAAGAACAGAAGAAATGATCGCCAAAAATTTAAAAAAAAAAAAATGAAGACTTTAAAACGCTTAGAAGAAGAGTCCGCGATATTTGGGTGACGAATCTAGTCCACACCGTGGAGGGTAATTCCGATTACGTTTAAAAAGGATCCCTTCAAAGTTGTCAGACTTAACGCTCGTCCATTCTCAAGATACATTCGTTTATTATATACAAGTGAATATGCTTTTCTTGTATAAATTGGGTCTACCGTCTGGTCAGAGACATTCTTTTCACGAAAAAAACACTACTTGTCACGCCAGATTATCCCAAAACGATCAACAATTCAAGACAAAACGTGCGAATAAACTGATGTTCTCAAACATATATAATTTTCACGTTGCTGTCAATTGTAATTCGAACGAGGTTACTCGCGTTAGCCAATGATCGCTTGCCTATGTCGATAAATTGACCGAACTTCAATTGATAATTACAAAGAAACTATACATTTGCGAATATACGTTTGACATAACTTTTTCGCTTGGATTGCTATTCTTTCCACGAATCTGCTATCTCTACATATTACGTACGACAAATACATAAATACAAAAATGCAGTCGAATTTGCAAATAAGACATTATCGAATATCTTGAGAATGGGAAAGCCTTCGGTTCGACAACTTTGCCGGGCACATTTTGAATGTAATCGTAGTTAGCTCTCTCCCAGTTGGGAAACAAAAAATCCGTCGTTCAAATGTCGTCGCCTGTCCTTGTTAAAACAAACGAGATTTTTAAAACATGCTTACCAATTCGAATGTTGCCATATGTTAGTACATGACGTTACACCCTAAGGAAAATCGTATAATAAAGTTCTTAAATTATTGGGAATAGAAACGAATAATTTTTTATAAAAACAATTCCTGTATCGAAACTTACATCATGCTCAAGGGCGTTTCGTACTAAATTAAAGAGCCTCTGAAAGGAAGTATTATGCATTATTATTAAATTACGATCACGAAAGTTGGCAATGTTTCTGATCAGTATTTCGAACGTAGAGCTGGAAATATTATATTTGTAGAATTTTATAATATATTTGATATACATATATATATATATATATATATATATATATATTTAAATAATCACATAAAATCTTTTAATGAAGTAAAGAAGAAAAAATCGGTAGATAACCTGGAACATCTATCTAAGACCCGAAATAGTTCGAAAATACGGTGCCTCTAAAAGAAACGAAGTATAAATTCAATTTTTGTATTTCTTTCGGCAAGATGCTAAGCACTTTTGTCTAAGTACAACACGAACAAAGTGACGAGAACGTAATATCAAGCACAATTTTAAAAATTCGATTTTTTCAATGAACGGACGAACATGGCTTCAGAACTATAGAGAAGTGGAATTCTCAATACATTTATTAAATCTTAGACAAATTGCAATAATAGATTTAGAATAGTCGTATATCCTTCATTTAAATCGAATTGCTAAATTAACGTGTTTTTTTAGTACGTCTATGCTCGACCTCTCCGACGGCCGTAAATTAACAATGAAATTAATTGGCATACAAAGAATTGATAGAAACTTTTCAACTTCCACCGTTTACAATTTGCACTTTTAGTATCTTTACCTGTGCTTATAATCATTATTATTTTTCTGCATGTCCAGCCTTATATTTTTAGTTTCCATTACATTTTCTTATTACCACTTTTCATTTAAGGTCGTAATATAAATTGATCCTGATTAACTAACAATGTATTTAAATAAGTAAGAAGTTTTTCTTATTTGGTTTAATTGAAAATAAAACTGATAGCAATTAAATTTACGATTTATATAGATCGACATCGATCAAAATGTCAGTTATTGATTTTTCAACTGTGGCGTAAATAGAAAGTACAAAGATTCTGCGCATCCGCGCCGTATTACCGTCGCAGTGACGCAGATAATTACACCAACTATGCATAGACGAGCGCGCAGTTTGTAAAATGGAAACTGCTCGTTACAGGGTTCCATAAAGCGTATTATTATGATTATTGCGATTAATTTTGAGCGTGCGGTGCACGTGTTATATATATATATATGCTACGCGTGTATGGCATAAGCTCCATTGAAACAGATTGATGATTCCCATAACGAATCGTGGACGCGATCGCTGCCCTTTCAACGCTGTCCTGTCGTAATATACGTATGTCGTCCGTGCAAATACGCAAATAGAAAAATATCGGGGCGAAACAAGCAGCCAGTCCTCATTTTAATGCAAATTTTCTTATTGAATAGTCCTCAAGCGTATCGCTCGATATATTGAAAATTATTATCGAGTAATGCCGATTGAACTCCGGTACAAGAAGATAAGATTCGTACAACTTTCATTCAATTAATTTGGCTTGAATTTGAATTGTATCGAATTGATGAATTATAATATAATTAATAAAATGCAGGTATGGACGATTTTTGAAAAACATAAATAAAACATTACCAGCTTACTTTTCTTCTATATACGGAAAATTAACTGAACACACAGATAACTCCGTAACGGATGGCAATAAAAAGCACACTGTCGTCGATATTTTCGCCGATCAATTAATGATGCACAAATTGCTAATTTATCGAGCCTGTCGCAGATTATAATATCGAGGACAATGTGGCAACGTTTTACAATAAAACTCATCGCGCGAAAAGGGAATAACCGAAGAAGAAGAAGAAGAAGAAGAAGAAGAAGAAGAGGAAGAAGAATAAAAAGAAAAAAATTGACAAATTTTAATACTTAACCCAGCTGTCATCGGGCTACGCGTCGTCGACTGTTATATATTTTTAACGGGCAGCTATTCATCGACCCTCCCGTCGTCCCTCATACAAGCTCGCGCGGGAGAGAGAGAGAGGGAGGTTGGAAGGGATATATTCGCCTTTTATGCGCGATGGATCGCCGTATTTATTAATTACCCGATATTGCAATCTCTGCAGCGAGCCGTGCAAACGCGCGCGAGCGAGCGCACTTGCTCATGTCGGATAATTATCGTAATAGCTGCTGGACTTTTCTGTCAGTTATCGCGTTGGCCCAGCCAGTGGCTCCCTCCCTCTCCCCCCCCCCCGTTCTCTCCCCTCCCGACCAGCTTCGTGATAAAACACATTGCACGCGACGTTACGCCGTCAGCCCTTCCTCTATCCCCCCCTCTCTCTCTCTCTCTCTCTCTCGCTCTCTATTGCCACTTTTTCGTCCCGCCGACTTTTCTCCTCTCTCCCCCCCCCGCCCCCCGCAACGGCGAAACTCGCAAAGCAAGGATTTTAATAAGCTCACGTGCAGCTCGGAGTGCATGACCTATAGCTATAACGAACGGTTGACAATGATCGCCGTATAACTGGCGAGAAAAATAGCCGCAAAGGTAAGGTAACGCGGAAGGGGGTGGGGTGGGGGGGGGGTGAACGCGAGATTCATGGTGCTTTGCCTTTTACTTACGGAAAGCGAACGTACGGTGTGCGCGACGGTGGATACGGCCGCGTTGAACGATGCCCTGCGATTATCAAGACGGCGATACGAGTTATAGAAAGCGAGGAGGAAACAGAAGAAGAGGAAGAGGAAGAGGAAGAAAAGAAACTCGCCGATCGAGCTAGTTGTCTAATTCATTTTTCCCCCCCCTTATCGCTTGCATTCGGCGCGATTGGGCGAACGGAAAAGGAAGGCAAAAAGAGCGAGAATAAACAAATGAATAAATAAAATTGCCTCGAAAGAGCGCTAGCTCGCAAACGAAAGTCGCTCGCATTGCGGTCCCGGCGAAAGTTTCGGCTTCGACTGCGCGAGGAGGGGGCGCCGATTTTTCAGGCAAATTTTCGAAACCCCTATGCGGAATTCATTAATTACGCGTACGTTTTATAGAAATTATTTTCTTCTCGCCTTATATATATATATATATATACACATTCTATAATACGTACCCGCCGTGCCTCGCTTCCCTTCTTCGAAGCTCTATATGGTACATATGAAAAAAGGGAGAAAAAATTTGATTAGGGGGATGGACAGCGAGTTATTAAGATACTTTGTGTACTATTTTTTCCGGATGAGCGAGATATTACAAACAATTTCCCGCATGAATGCGAACGCAATTTTTCAAAGTACATAAGCTCTTGCTGAACTAAAGGCGCGTTTAGTGAAATTAGACACTGAAATCATCTTATTAAGAAACAAGAAAAAAAAAAAAAAAGAAGAGTAAAAGAGCAAGGCTTGTTAGGCGGCTTAAAAAGTTCTTCACTAATTTCAGCCATTAATTTTCTTATAAATCTGTTAGCAGCGAGCATCATAGATCAAATTCTGGATGTAAACAAGATCAAACTCAAAGAACTCGTATTAACTCTGTGCAAGTCTGGTAATTACTTTCTGGGGAAAAAATCACTCCTCTCTCTCTCTCTCTCTCTCTCTCTCTCTCTCTCTCTCTCTCTCTCGCTATCTATGTAGCTCGTAACATTCCCCCCCCCTATTTTACAATAAACTACTTTTAAAAGAGGGCTTTAAGTTTCAACTTTGTACATGTAACTTGCCACATTTTCATTTTATTTTAATCAGACAGTGCCATGGTATGCAATTTTATCGTAATATTATTTTGATTAAGCGAGTCCGTCAGATTGGCGCTTTGAACTTGTCATTCCGATACAAACCAGGCAATTATGCAAAGCAATGTCATCGTGATCGTGGTTCCTGGCTGTTTAAAAAAAAAAAAAAAAAAAAAAAAACAACAACAAGAATAGAAAAAAAAATCCTGCACTCTGCGCCATAATCGTTTATACGTAACGTATAATATGCTCCTGACAGGGGCTCTTTCTCCATAATACTGTATGTGTGTACCTGACTCCCAAATGATAAAAATCTGCATATGCGTGATGATTATTGAATCGCGCTCTTATATGTACGATAAGTTTTTGAAGCTATGTTATTATATACCTTTACTCTACGCTAACCATTAATTTATATATATATATATATATATATATATATATATATATATATATATATATATGATACTTTTGCATAATTTTTAATCCGATCGAGAGAAGAAAAAAAATCACCGTGCATTTTACTGGTCTAACAATGCGTGTACCAAACGAGGTGAAATAAAGCGCTCGAGTTAAAGGCTGAGGTAAATTTAATAAAAATACCGTTGCTAGCAAGAAAAAAGAGAAAAGAAAAGAATAGAAAAGAATAGACACGATACATATTCGAAACATCCAAAGAAAAAGGCTATTGCGCATTTATTCGTGCTTTTTTTACAACGGGGACGTTATATCAACGATGGCGGAACGTAAATAAAAGTGCCAAGCCCGTATAAAAAGTGTCACAACCCCAAGGCTAACGATACACTATTCCGACACACAGATGGCACGACCAAAGTATATATAAATCTATATCTATATAGATATCATATATATATATATATATATATATATATATATATATATTTGAAAATAAAATAAGATTGCAGCATCGGTACGTCGGGCTGGTAGCTTAGCCCTGGGGTCACGATACTTTTTAATACGGACTTTGTGCTTTTATACGTAATGTCTATTTTCGTGGGTTATACGCTCAGCCTCGCAATCGGTAGAACTAAATAATAACGTCGAAAGTCTCTCTGTCTCAGAAGTGTCGCTCGGCGACGTTACATTAGTAGGTTTATATATATATATATATATATATATATATATATATATATATATATATATGACGAAAGTCAAAAGAATCGACGAGCTTACTTGATATACACGGGAAAAAAAATTAATATTAAAATTGGACGAGTAATCCAGTTCTTTCAACTTTCTTCCAAAACTCATAAATATTTTTGCATGAACGATGAGCCGCATCGAAATTTGAATTACGATCAACAATATGTAAATTTATGTTAAATCGCCGGTCGCGGGTAACCGCGAACTTTTATACGTATTTCCGTATTATGCATTGGACGACGAGCACACGTTGCGTCACCAGCCAAAAGTATAGGCGTACCTGTGGCGCGCGCGCGCGCGAGTTAATAATTAAGTTGGCGGGCAGAAAAACTCGTTCTTTAATAAGAGAGATCTTAAAAATTATTTTCCGAACGCTAGGATTTTTTTTCTTTTACAATGGCTTCGAATCCATCGATGGGTCGATCCTCCTTTATTCGTTTTAGCCGCGCTGTAAAGAATTCTTAGTCTTATTGCGTTTGATTGTGCAGAGTAGAGAAACGAACGCGGAATTTTTCGAGGGGAAAATTATTTCTTCGTTTTTGTTTATTTTGATTATTCAGGCACGCGGAGTACGAAAATTACTGGAGCAGTTTATAAAATTTCTCGGAGCGTTGTAAGATTCCTGGCATGACACACTTTCGGCAGGAATTTTACGTAAACAAAGAAAAATATCAACGTTTACCGGAATTTCACGCGAATACGCTTCCTTTAAGTTTCGGAAATGACGAGTCATTAACTTTATCCAGGGGGAAAAAAATTCGAAAAATAATAAATTTTTGCACCGATGTATCGTTTAACGTAGTCTCTCGCTTCAATATATTTAATTATTAAAAACATCACAATGCCGTCACTCTAGTAATGGAAGTATTGGAAGTTATCTGCTGGATTCCACGTGTCGCAATGGGAAAAAAGTGACAATTCTATGACACAGAGGAGATTATTTCAACCCTCTGTAGTGCTTTATAATTTGATCGGGGGACAAATATATAAAGACAGTGGATTTTTCAGGACTCACAAATTTCGCGTCTCAGCAGAAATATATAACGTTGAATTGAAAAATGTAATCTCCAAATTACAAAGCATTAATGAAGAACCAATTTTGATTCATTGACAGAAGAGCTTACTAATGGGGAATTGCTGTATGATGTTACGAATATTTTACTGTTAAAAATTTAGGCAAATTTGAATACAAAAAAAAAAAATTTTAATCGACGCGATAGAGAAATAGTAATTAAGGAACCGAAAATAATTTCATTTGATACTTGAATCTGATTTTATTGTGTGTACAAAGAACACCGTCCCTTTTCATTAATATGCTTAAGAAATTACGATTTTACCGTGATTATAATTTCGTAACCTATAGCCTTGTTTCTTTTTCAATGCCGACCTTTGAATCTCAATCACGTGTGTGCTCGCTAACAAGAGCCTCTAATTGAAATTACTGAAATGCTTAAAATCAAATTAATTCTCCAATTGCATCTAAAATTCTAAGACCAATAAACTTTTCTTGGGAATGTGCGTCATAAATTGGTCTCATCGCAATGAAATTTTTAATACTCGAATCAATGAAGTCGCACAGCTCCATGTATATTATTATCCATACACTACGCATTCACATTGCTAGAATCTTATTTATTAAAATTGCATATCTCATGTACATTATGCAAAAATCTAGGAAAATTTCGCGTTTGCTTAAGAAACAAAGGGTTCGAGCATGAAAATGAGATTAGGAGCAAAAGGGAGGAAGGAAGAAAGAATTATGGCTGAAATAATATCGGTTTTATGAAATTTTAAACGCAACTTCTTAGTAACTGTCAATATATTCTTTGAATATATAAATATATATATATATATATATATATATATATATATCATATGGCCATAAAAATAATAAAAGGTCTGGGTCTGAACAAGGGGCAACAATCTTTAAAATCGTTAATGTGATGTCGCTTAAATATAAGAAACAAATACTTATTATGATTAGCATTCATTATAACATTAACAATACTATGCGTTATGTTTAATATAATATAATGACGAATATAGCGAATTCAATTTAATTCACGACTCTTCGAACATTTTATCCCCATCGTATATCAAGGGCGTATTTTTAATCACGCGTGCTGTTCACAGGGCTTCTATAGATTTTTCATTTATCTAAAATAAGTCTTGCTAAAAAAGTTTTATCATTGTTTTCCGTGATTAAATCTGACATTTTCAATAATACGTATTACAATATCGATCGTTAATAATACCAGCCTATGGGATTAAGATAGTACATTTTAAAAAAAAAATTTTCAATAAGCCTGGAATTCGTACGGGCTAATTTCACGAGACTTCATTGTAGAGAATAAATAGGGCATGCGCCGTTCTGTGCTAGAAGCGCCGACATCAAAGCCATACAGCGCGCTGGAATTGATAACAGAAGAAAAAAAAAATTGAAAATATTTTCCCGACTCTCGTGTAATCCGAGCTTTTCGGCCCAAAAATCGGGCGGACAAAGTATACAACGGTTCTGGGTAAAATAATAACTATGGGAGTATTGTAACGTAGATTCCGCTCCCATTTGCAATATCCCTAGTCAATCCGATATCTAGTAAAAGATTTCGATAAATATAAGCAATTACTCTCGCTTCTCCTCCCTCCCTCTCCTCTCTCTCTCTCTCTCTCTCTCTCTCTCTGCAGTAAACACGTTGAAAGCTACTACAGAGCCAAATGCACGATGATGGCGAATTATCATGTAACGACTGTGCTTTTCGGCAAAACCCCTCGTTTTCCCGGCGGGCGTGCGCGCGAATACAAGTGCGCGCGGCATTGTTCAAACGGCGAGGCTTGGACTATTTCCTTGGACGTCTGAATTGATATATTCTTAACGCTCGGATATTGGATGGAAATCGATAGGAAGAAGGGAACTGAAATCGATGCAGTATCATTTTGAACTTTTTAAGAAGAAATTCTGATACATTGATCAACACCATTCTTTATAATAATTATATATTGTTTTTTTTTTATATTAAATAATTTATATAATAGCATTTTACGGTACGTGAGAGGAAACATTTAGAAAATTAGAAATATTTAACATATAGAAAATTTGATCCTTGATTTTCATGGTTAAATTGCTCGCGCATTCGTTCACTGCACGATAATCCATATATTTGACTTGCACATAATTATTTTTTTATAATTAAAAATCCTCGATAAATGTGAATCTCTATGATACTGTATGCAAGGTCAAAGAAAGTTGAGTTGCAATTGTTACGACGAGGCTTCGTGGAAATCGTTTGAACTTTGTGATACAATAAAGTTTGACATTCAATAAATGCCAATAACTAACTTAATTATTACACCTTTCGTCTAGTTATGTTCGAGAATAGCTCGAGCCTTCGGTAAAAATTTTCTTATATTCTCGTAATCAAACATTGGTACTATTTCGATTTACGAAAACAAAAACAAAAAAAAATATTAGCAATGTAAATTTATCGCTTTAAATTATAAATCGTACTGATAATGATACAATGGTTCGTTGTTCTAATTTTTAGAGATAGAAATAAAAAAAAAAAATAAAATCATAATCGAATACTTAAACGCATCGTGTAGTTGTTTCGATCGTTTCAAGACACATACAATTAATAACGATGCAACAGCACGTATCATGCGTAGAAAGAGCCCATCCGATGATTGATATATCACTCCTGTATAACAGAAAAATATGAAATACCTTTTGATGATACAAAAAAAAAAAAAAAAAAAAGATGTCGATCACACGAAAACGTCTGCGTATAGAGTGGCACGCTCTTCATATCCTAAAGATTTTTCCGCACAGCCCTGTTGTCCAAGTTCGCGGAACTGTACGCGATCCTCCGACTCGGGCTGGTCGTCTCACGCACGAAAGAGTCAATCACAACCTGGCTCTGCCCCCCCCCCAACCGCCGCCACGCGAGCCTCGCGGCCTTCTTATATATATATATATACGGACCCGCCGCGCATTCGCCCGCAAATTCTCGATTAAATCAATTTTCCAACAAGTCCGACAAATCGGATTCCCTCTCGCAGGCTGTCCATTTGAAAGGAAAAGTCGGTGACGCTGTCCTCTCGACCGCCTCTCCCGCCGCCTTCAAACCCTCGTCCTTCGTCCCCCGTAGCGCAGAGGAAATAAAAGTATATGAGATTCGGAAAGCAGACGGGGTTGTATATATATATATATATATATATATATATATATATATATATGCAGGACGTAAGGGATGCAGGGAAAGTGGAATGGAAGATGGGAGGTATACTATAGTGTCTGACCGAGTATGTGTGTGTGTGGGTGTGTGTGTGTGTGTGTCGTCGGATTGCGTAATCTCAAAAATGCAGTCGCTTGCACCGTGTATCCGAACGACTGACCGTATTGCGAAATCCATTGAGCGATACTCGGACGGGCTCTCTCGGCGTGCGCGCAATGTCCCACGATACTTTCTGTCCATGCGTGCCCTTACACACACACACACACACACACACACACACACACACACACACACATACTTGTATAATATACCGAGGTAACGAACGAAACAATCTTTCCGATCTCGGAAATGATCTGCGCTATCGAGTCTATCGTCCTTTTGGGCGCTTTTTCTGTACTCTATGTAAATCGGGATAAAATTATTTTCCAGCATAGGTGCGCAGACTTTCGGCGCGACGGCTTCCGTTCGTGCGGAAACGTTATAAAATATTCCAAAGTTTGAAGAAGAAAAAATGGATTTGCATTCGAGTGTGTGTGTGTGTGCATGCGTGCGTGTGTGTAAGTGTGTGTATGACAGTTCGACATTGCCGAATATTCTTCAACCTTAAAATACGAATATATAACTTATCAGATGAGCGAATTTTTGATGCGACTAAGGTTTTACAAAATATAGTAGTAATAGAAGAGTCCTCGATGTGTGCTGAATTCTATTCAAATCATTAGATTAGTTCTACTAAAAAATTGCTTGTTTAAACAATTTTTATGGTAATTATATATGTTCTACAGTAATTTAGCCAGTTATCTCAGATGTACATAAGTTTCTCTTTTCTGATTATCAAATTACGGTGCCTGTCGTGTAATACGTTGTAGCCATTATTGTTCGAAATCTGAAACTTTTGATTTAGATCTAGTCCAAGGCTTTGGTGATGAATTGATTAATTTTTCCAGGGTTAGTAAGATTATTGCTTAAACATTCAACACACCCATATTTTCCTATAGCATCTTCGTTTAATTAGTTTAAATGTTTTGTTTTTTCAACCTCGAAAATTTTCGTTGTATGTAGATTTAATTGTTTTGGTATCTTCATAAATCTTACGTGGACTAAGTGTAGATTAAATTATTTATTTTCTACGTAGCCATTCCTAAGGATTCCAACTGATTGTACAACGCAGTACGCTTTTAAGTTAGACATCTTCACACCAGACAATTGGATAAAATTATGTCACCATAACGTAAACCAGTTAAGATGATAAGTTCGCCCTGTAAATTTATACTTTATTAATTTTCAATCAGCAATCCAACTTTTAGGGTGAAATTACTTTTAATATATTTAGTCTATTAAAACATTACTAATATTCTTTCAATGAGAAGTTCACTTTAGACGATTATCAAATGCTTTTTTGTTTTTTTTTTCAAAACATAAATTTAGATTGGTAATGACGATCTTTGTTTGAAGAAGTTTTTCTGATCTTTGGCTTCCAACAATTTAATACTCGATATATTAAAAAAATTTTACATTTCATTTAGTATATTTTGTGCTAAGTCTTTAGATGTCTTTGGACTATTACACTTTACTCTATAATGTACATTATCGGCATATACTAGATATTTAACAAGACGTGATAAGCAATTAACTATGTAATTAAGCCATAGAAAAAAGAAGATAACACTGATAACTTTGGAGCAATCCATTTTGCCGATTGTAATATAAAGTTGCCATAACTTTAACTTGTATCAGAGTTTAGTAAGTCAGATATCCTTTATTTCATACTTGACGAGATGACTGATCATTCTATTATTCTATTATTCAACTATTATTATATATTTTATTCGAAACTTCTTACGGGTATTGTTACTCTGGTATCATTACTCTGGTGCTAAGCTATCAGATTCTAGAAATCGCACATTTTGTGCCTTAATATTTGATTATCCATCGCTTTGTTATTGTAGTAGCAGATTGTTAAGAAGTTACAAATGAGATGGCACCGAGCCTTAACATTTGCTTTTACATTACACTTTAGTATTGGAGTTATCACTGTTCAAATCTACATTGATCGGGGAATAAAAAGTATTGATTCAAAAAAATACAGAATAATTTCACTCGATACTGTAAAGGATTACTCAATTTTTAAGTATTAACTATTATAATGCGCATCGTGAAAAATTATGATATGCATACATATAAATGATTACTTTTAGAAAATTCAAATATAAGATATATATATATAGTCTTTCAAACATAGATCGAATTTTTCTTTCAAATGCCCGTCTACCATATATGTTAGCTTTCCATTGTTAAGATTTTCTGACTAGTTTCGATGAAGAATCATTGTCTAATCCGAGATACGAACGCAAATGCCGACCTTTGTCGCGGCGCCGTCGAAGTTAAAAATTAAATTTTACAAACCGCGTCAAATTTTTCAACTGAAGCCATAATTTTAATAAAGTATTCGCTTTTAGAAAACACTCGCGGCATTCAACGAATTCGGTAATCTCGTTTAATTGGCTCGGCATGTTACGCGATAAACAAAGCATCGCGTTTAAAAATAAAATATATATATATATATATATATATATATATATATATATAACGCACTGGCACTTGGCTGCATTGTCGCCCGCACCTTCACAAAGGAATATTGTAAAAGTTTTCGACAAGTGAATTCCACTGGATAGAGTGCAAGCGGAATGTTATCGAAACTCCTATACTAATATACATATATAGATATATATATATATATATATATATATATATATATATATATCGCCTAAGGAATTCAAGGCACTTGCAAGTGCGTGCGAGTTTAAAGCTACAGCGTCGCGTGCCGGCTTAACATAAAGGACAACCAGCGGACCGAACGTCGGTGGCGAACGGCTTCTTCAACTTTCGCACCGCCAGGCCATATACATATATATATATATATATATATATATATATATATATATATATATATATATATATATATATAAACTCAAAGTAGTTAGAGAGGACTGCCAACCGAGGTTGACCCCTCGAACTTTCTCGACTGGCGCGCGTTCTGCCACGTGGTCGCCCCCGCGGAGCAGCATCAATGCGTGCGTCCTACCGAATATAATCCAACTACTGCATATATATATATATATATATATATATATTACCTCAGGGGACCGACGCGCCGTCGTTCGCGCTGCGTCGCGCCAAGTTGCGCAGCGCAACTTGCATTCGTTTACACGCTGCCAGACATCCCCGATGCGAATTGTATTCTTATTTTATCTCCATAAGTTCTCTGGAAATAATTTAAGTATATTGTGGATTTTGAAAATGTTTACTTTACTAATGAAAATGTTTACTGTACTAATATAACGTTCTACTACAGTTAAAAGAATTTCTTAATTTTTAATTAAATTATATTCGAACCGTTTGACTAAATTACATATTGCCATAGAAACGAGGTTTTATTGCAAAGTATTTAAAATATTTCACTTAGTTTCTCTTTTTTAACGTAATGTTCTTTCATTTGTATAATTTTACATATTTTATATGAATTTATATATTTATAAAGGTTTTTGTAGAAATTGCTTTCATCGCTAGCAAATATTTTGTAATCTGCAATGGTACAAAATTTTAAAGACTTAAATGAATCTAAATTATAATTATATGCTCTCGTTTTAATCGATTCGATAAAATTGAATCAAGTTCTTAAATTTTTCATTTATCTATTAATCAAACCCTTTTTTTTTTAATAAAAGCTTTCACACTGTGAAAAGAAACATTAACCGTTTTGTTTTCACCTTTCAGTATATTAATCTATTAACCGAAATTTCTTTGGATTTTTGAAACCTCTGTTTTCTTTTAATGAAAACAAAGAATTCCGGGCTTATGAGAAGCCTCAACCCCCCCCCTCCCCCATCATAACTTCAGATTCTTGAGGTTCATTAGATCTTAATGAAAACCTTCTTAAGATGTGTTAGCCTCTTTTAGATGTCCTGGCTTTATGAAAAAAAAAAAAAAAATACATTAAAAGCAAATTTATGTAATTTTGGATGATGCTTGGTTGGACATTTTTTTAACAAGTTATGCGAATATCTCGCAGTTATTATCTTTCCTTACTTTGGAGAGCGTGAAATTGCTGTAATGAACGATCATTATTTTATCGTGTATCAAAAAGTTAATATCCAAAGAAATGGCTCTTCGTGCGTTCCCTTCAAACGTTCGCTCTAAGCCTGTCGTGAATTTCGATTTAACTGTAGGATCAACTTTTTAATAACACGTATTTTCCTCTTTTTAGCTGGTTGATTTTAATATCTTATAGGAAAACTAAGAATAAAAAATACGCTTATGTTCGTCATAGGTTAATCAATCCATTTAATGAGTGAGTATCAATCTAATAGTAACGTCAGATTCAACACTTGCATTTTAAATCATCATGAACTCCTAATTTTTTTAATAAGAAATAAACTCCATTTGTTCACATTGAAAAAAATGTTCAACTAAAGCTAAAATATTGGAGAAATGGTTTTTGGGGAGTCTTTATAACTTTCTTTAAAACTGGTGTAAAATTTGAAACAGAAAAGTTATTTTAAGGTTAAGACAATTTTCCATATGAAAATATTTATTTTTAATGAGAAATTAAATTCAGTGGAAATTTCTAGATTTCTACGCGATCTTAAGAATAATAAAATTATGTCGTAAAAACCATTTAAAAGTAAAATAAGTTCACTTTCCGTTACAAAATAACTAACATAAATGTTTTCGAAAACTTTCATTAAAAAAAAATTATAATCAATTAAATCAGCTCGTTTGCACACATTTCATTGCACTACCTCTTTTGTACATTAAAAACAGAAAAGAATACGAAATTCAAATTCTTAAATTTGGTCGCCACCTGACGATCGTAGATCAAAGTATTTTTCTACACATAATCTATCCATCCCAATTAAGTATGATTATATAGCCAGTAGACATAATCTATGCCTCCAGCCGTTTCACGCGCAGCTGCGATGATACCTTTGAAGGTTCTTTATATGTACAACAATCTGAAGGTGTTTCAGTCACGTAAGAACCTGAAATTTTACATTGTACTTTATTTGACCTTGACCTTCAAATAACTTGTATGATAGTGCCGAGGTCAAAGAGAAAACGGACACCGGATAGCTGGTGAAGATTGTCACAAAATTTGAATTTGTTGTTTGTCGCTACAAATTTAATTTTTCATGCTAAAGTTACAGAAACGTTGTTGAACAGCTAAGATGATTCATTTAAATTTTCTGAAAATTGGCGCACGTAATCCCCTAGATTTATAGCAGATTTAGATTCAGCAGCTGAAAATACGTACGGAAAATACGTATGCCCACTTTAATTATAAATCCATTTCATTATTAATTACCTTTACCTAAAAATTACAACCATTATTACTGTTCAAGTAATTTAAAAATATCGTCCACACTATACACGTGATACCGGTTTT
The DNA here is from genome assembly GCA_018907035.1 of Sycobia sp. Sy_11. Lineage (NCBI taxonomy): Eukaryota > Metazoa > Arthropoda > Insecta > Hymenoptera > Epichrysomallidae > Sycobia > Sycobia sp. Sy_11. Next base: position 1,906,588 of record JACCIC010000012.1, on the reverse strand, counting down.
TTTTTTTTTTTTTTTTAAAGACTCCCGTCGAAAGCAGAGGCTGAAAAATACAATTGTCAGAATATAAAGCATGAATTATCGGGCCAATCAATGCAGCCGAGTGTTGCCCGCTTAAGGTTATAGCTATAATTCCAGGCCTGTTTTTCTTTCCACGTATACATAGTACCCGCAGCATTAATGCCCAATGATATAAACGCCTCGAGGCCTTCGATCGACGTAGCAACCCCTTGCTATACTTTTGGGGGAGGGGGGCGTCCGCCCTCTCGCAAACCGCCGCTCGGTCTATAGACACGAGTATTATTCCGCAAAGCCTCCCGGGCATCGTTATTATTCATCTACGTTGTCTGCGGAAATCAATATGCGCGGTACTTTACGCTTGAAAAAAAAAAAAAAAAAAAAAAAAAAAAAAAACGAAATAAAAAGAAAGAAAAAAATCCTAGACAAGTCGCCTCGGGCACAATCTGCAATTGGCAACGACGACGCCGGTAACGAGAGCAAGATGTAGATTAGCGCGAGAAGTCAGATCGAACATCGCGCGTGGAGAAGTAATGCGACTTTCGTGTCGCCATTGCGCGCAAGAGGGCGAGAGCGATGGAGCCTCTGCGGATAGCATAAACAGTGGATTATCATTACTATGATAATTCCATAAAACACGCTCGCGCTGCTGCATTTACGCATTCGAAAGTTTTTTTTAAGACTAAACAAGCGGTGTCTTAGATTATAATTTGGAACCTTTGTAACAAATGCAATACAAAATAAAAGTAGTAACAAGCGAGAATAAAACGAAACTATTATTTAAATTCATTATTCGTTTGGCAAGACTTCGACGAGACACGGATGCTGGATTAGAAGTAATATAAGATTTTTAGGAAATGTAATATTCTATTTTTTTAAATCAAGATTATATATCTATAATAAATATAGATAGAATTTCATTCTTAAAAGTCATTGAAATTTGACGAGTGCGAGATGCGGTAACGAATTACTGCGACATTTCGTAAGAATTGCGTATAATCATTGTTCAAAGAAATTTATCTCAAAAAAATCCAAAGCCCCTTTTATTTCTAAAAGACTCATTTTTCTTATTTTTAACAGCTTATCAATCGTTAGTAATATGCGCTATTGAAAAACTATCTAAGATACCTATGGATATTTAATAAATTTTGATCGAAAAAAATCAATATTACTAATCATACGTATACTTTTGTACACGACCCTATTTCCAATTCGAATCACGAATCACGAAAGCAAAATGAAACTTTATCGTGAAAATTGCTGTCCGATGTCCGATTCCGCCGTGTGTTAGAGGCCCGATGTCGTAATTTTATGCGACTGAAATAATCCCCTATATCCATCGAGTTTTCGAAAATTATACTACCTCCAAATGAACAATTCAATTCACCCTGGATTTCCTGACGCTTTTGTTACGAATACGCGAGCGGCCTTTAACGCGCTCGCTCGATCGGAAAACAGAAATTCAAATGGAACCGTGTGGGGAAAAGACGAAGGAGAGAGAGAGAGAGAGAGAGAGTGATGGGGGAAGAGGGGGAGAAAGGGGAAAAAACGGAAAACGCTACATTGAATCAGTGGTGGCGTAACCGTATATCCTCCGTTAGCATGCTGCTTGCAAAAATATTCCGCCTGAATCTATATATATATAGCCAAGCATTGTACGGCTCGGGCACCGTTACAGTGGCGAATGAAGGGAGAAAAAAGGCGGAGCAGCGCGCCGTGGGACGGGAGGGGGGTGAGGAAAAGCCGGGGCATTTCTTTACGGAACAATTTTTATCTCCGTAACGCGGCACCGCGGCCTCCTCCCGGCACCGACGTATTGGCAATATTATCGATATTTTATTCGTATTTACTCTACATTGGCTCTAGATCTCTGCCCTTCCCAGTCGTCGGCCTCTCTATCTTCTCTCCCCCCCCTCCCCGCCCCGAGCCTTCCACCCTCTTTCCTTTGCTGCCGGGCGCGCGCGAGTATCTAACAGCTCGAGGAGGATATGGATTGCGAGAGACCGCGAGTTACATCGGTAAAGCTTGGCGGATTCACTCGGAGACCTCTCTATCTCTTGCTCTCTCTCTCTCTCTCTCTCTCTCTCTCTCACTATGTCTTCTTTGCCGCGTTGTATAGAGAAGCACGGTTGGGCGCGCATGGGAAGGCTCGCTTTGATGCATTCGGTCGTTTGCATGCCTTATTTAACTTGGACTCGTGCTTTTTATTCGCTGGATTCTCTCAAAAAAAGGATCGCCAATGTCAATATGAGGATATAGTTATATTTATCTTCCTCTATCTATTTATATCTATATATATATATATATATATATATATATATATATATATATACATACCTTTTTCCCATTCGATCCCTTCCTCCAGACATTAAGCTTTCGGCTGACCAATATCGATGAGCCAGCATACATCATTGCGGATTTGCCAACTGCGCTTTAGGGGAGGATGGAAAATAACAGGATTGAAATAAGAATAAGTGACTTTTTCCGATGCAATATGTTCCCCGAGAGATTTCTGCAAAGATAACTGACAACAAGTTTTCAGAAAATATTTCTCATTGTAACGGAGAAATTATGTATTGGCCAATTTATTATAGACACTTCTTATTTCGATCTCATTAGAAATGCACTGTTCAGGTCGGACTATTATAGATCAACTAGAATAAGTCCAAATCGAACGGGTAAATATGTCGCGTGGATTAGATTATAATGAATTGTTTCCAAACGGATTTCGACCAGCGATACAGCGAACAAATATTGTTATGTGAGAGACTAATTTTGGCCGAAGTAATTTTGACAGAGATCCAATCTAGAATTTGGACTCAATACTATCGCATCTTAAGTAGTAATTATGGCATTTGTCCTTGAGGGCTTTCACATTCTTATGGAACCAAACATAGATAATTGTTAATTACAATATAGTCACTAAATGGTAAAAAAGCTCAAATATTGTATTTTATAAAATAAACTAAATTATAAATTTCTCTAATGAGTAGAAAAGAAATCAATTTATTTCATAACAATCTAACCATTGGCAGAAAATTCATACAAAATCTTTTAGTTCTTAAAATGTTCGATTAAAGTTTTATCCCCGATTCTCGAATAATATATTAATAAATTATAATGTGAAACCTTTTGAATTGAATTCAACATAAATTCACTATAACTTTACGAAGTAATTATTTCATATTTGAAAATTGGATCCTATGAATACATACATAAATAAAAAAATAAAGTACGTACTATTAGAGTTACTGCTCGAACTGTATCCCATGCCGAAGATACCTAAAGCAATTTTGGAAAATGCATTTTACACTGGTGTAACAATGAAGCTTACCTATACAACCATCAAAAAAAAAAAAACAAAAATACGCATCAAGCATGACTACGTTATTCAGGACAGATTTTTTTTAACCATAAAAAAAAAAAGAAATCTCCCGGTCTATCGCACATCTGCGGGCTGAACAAAATCGGCCGCAAAGCTCTGCAAACGAACCCCATCCGGCAGTCGCCCTCTGCAATATGACGCCCGTCACTTTCGCCGCTTTGTTTATGTCGTGGTTGGGGGGGGGGGGCGCGTCGAGAGGCTAGCCCACATATGTATGCATACTCGCGTCAGACCGACTTCGTCATATCGATAAATCGGAGCCGCACGCAACGACTCGATCCGCGCGCGCGCGCGTGTGTGTGTGTGTGTGTGTGTGTGTGTGTGTACGCCGTATAAGGGAGAGCCCGCGGGGACAATCGTCCATAGGTCAAATCACGCAGCTTATACGTCCACCATATTCTTCGGATAATCCGCCCGCGAAGGGGAGTAGGGGGGAAAGGGGGGGTAGGTCGCACGATTGTACAGTTTCAGAGTTTACTTAGAGCGTCCCGTTCGCGCCGTTTTGGCTTTGCGCGCGCGCGCGCCATCGGCAAATGTTTACACCGGCGGAGAGACCGCATACGAGGCGGCCGTCGGTGGCGACCGCCGCGCGTGCAACGACCCCGAATAAGCGTGTATATTATATATATATATATATATATATATCTATATATGTATATATGTATAGGGATCGAGGTGCCATAGTGCAGAACCACTCCTGTCTCACGCGTCATATATATATATATATATATATATATATATATATATATATATATATATATATATAACTGTTATAGAGGCTATATTTGCATGGGTTGCTGTTTTTTTTTCTCTCACGTCGCTCCTTGTTCCTTATTGCCATCGGGCGCCGCGTTTGTTTGCGCGCGTATTAATAAGAAACATTAGCTCGAGGGAGTTTGCTCTGTCCAGCAAGTCGAAACATCCAGCGGGGCATTTTTTACAGTCGCAGAAATAAAGTATTATGTGCAATTTATCGCGATCAAAGATCATTACAAAAAAAAAAAAAAAAAAAAAAAAATTACATTTCCATAATTTACAATTTTCGAGTCCAAGACGGAGAAAGTGATAATATTGATTTTTCAATTGAACTATATTGAAAAATTTTATTACAATTAAATCATCCCAGAAATTGAATGCTAATTAAAATCATTGTAATAGCGGAAAAATCTAATTTTGTTCAAATAATGTACGTGAACCTTTATACCAATGAAACGCAATGGTTAATGCAAAATTTCGCTACATCACTTGATACCGCGCGTCCTCCGAATAATTGTACGGAGGAAGCAATAAGTGTAGAATATAAATGAAATTTTTATTTGAAATTGTCGATTGGCTCGAAACAATCTTCCTCCATAAACTAATTTCAGGGACGAATGGTTGTAGGAGGTGAATTTTTTACTACGATCTTTTGACTACTATCGTTGTTCTATAACTGAGATTATTGCCGGTGACTGATTACGATAAATAATTTATTTTCCTTTGTACCGGAACTTTAAGAATTCTCTCACGTACCTAGAATTAAAACTTCCGACTATGGACTGTGTAGTATGAAAGAATATCGTGCTAAGTGGACGATTTAAAAAAATTATATTTTGCGTAATGACTCATGAATTGTCATAAAACTGTATAATTGAATGATTTTTATACTTACATCTAATGGTGTATCAGATTTTTATGATATTTTTATCGTTATAATTTCAAAACCAATCGAATAAATTGTGAAGTGATACTTTATTCCTTTTTTATGAAAAAAAACGTTATCCAAATATCCAGTGTGTGTGTGTGTGTGTGTGTGTGTGTGTGTGTGTGTGTGTGTGTGTAGGTTTGTTTACAAATGAAAAACTGATAAGCCATACTGTTTAAGAATATGGTATAAGGTTCATTGATATTTTTATAAATGTCTTGAAACATATTTATTTTATGTATAAGCAAATTCATTTTGATGCGAACAATGTTATTTAATGTATACTGTTTACAAATTCTTTGTTTTTTTTTGCCATTATTGACATACAGAGGGCCATAAGTTATAGTAGACACTCGCCAGCAACACGTCGACCAAAATACAAAACTGCTAAGGTGCGTGAGGCAGATTTTCGTACGAAACTGTAGAAGATAGCGGAGTCCCGCTAATAATTGCATTTACGAATTTGGCGTATTTTGATACCTCGATATATAGGCCACCTATTGTGGTGTCGTCGCAATCGTAACGCCACGAGCTTGCCACTCCCACGACCATGTTATCGATGACCAGTGGACTACCGGAGTCATTCTAAAGAACAATCAAATTTCAATAAATGTATAAAATAGCTCATTATTAGTTTTCACCACTGTAAAAGTGACAAAAAAATTACAATAAGCCTTATAAATTTTAAATTCAGACTAATAAATTGTAAATAGTAAAGCTTAAAATACGAGGTGAGAGATACACCAAAATACATTCAACAAAACAGGCACCACTTCAGCATTCTGAAACTGAATAATCGACATTTCAAAATTGAACGATTATTTAGCAGTGATAAGATGGTGCATCAATTTTGTTGCGTAGTATACTTTATCTTAAATTACCTTGTTAGTACTCTTTATAAGAGTTTAAAAGTAATTTATAAAATTATAGTCGAAAAAGTAAAGAAGATATTTGGAAAAATCTTAATTCTTTCTACATTAAATAATATTTTAAGAATTTAATAATTTATATATACTTCAAGACTTCGGCTATTATTTTAATAATTTTTAATTATACTCACATCGCAAAGTCCCTGTTTGAGACTGAAGGAGGGATACAGCGGTGAAGCGCAGAACATATTAATTGAACTAGCATGCTCGTTGGCGAGGTAGCAATAACTGCTAAATATAACTTTAAGTTCTAGGTATCTAAGTATTCCATCTGAGTCCCCGCGAGGTCCTGCCCTATCATCAACGCGTCGATGTGGAACCCAGTTATTTCCGTAGCCAGCAATTAATCCTTTTCTTCCCCTAAAATCTTCGGACTCGTCCGGTATCCCGAGTTTACTTATATAAGGATTCGTGCCGATATCTAATTCACGCGCTAACTGAAAAATAAAGTAAATCTTTTGGTAATTTATCATTTCTGATAATATTTTAATTATTTTCGTTATTCCTTGAACTATTTTCGTGCTTCACTATTAGCTTAAGGGGACAGACCGCCCGTAAATTCCAAAATAAAAAAAAAGCATTTGAAATATGTTATGAATATAATATATGAAACTTATTTTTTCTACAATAAGTAGACATTATTACCTATAATTTGAAGTTTTTAAGATCAATCTAAATCTACATGATTTGCAGCTTTAAGAGGAAAGGCGTAAAAAATCTTAATTCACTGACCGTAGGATTCCAATAAGACCGATGAATCGAATGAATTCAAATTTGTGGATATTGCTATTAAATACATCTTTTAAGCCTTGAACAGAGGAACTTGTATTGAAGCAAATAGAAAATAAAATTAAAAATATAATTGTGGAAATTTTTCAATTATTCAAATTTCATTCCCTCTCTCTATACAATAACAAATGTATTTAACAATAACATCTTCAAGTTTCAGATTATTTGATCCACCGGCTTCATTCGACTCGAATGGTCAGTGAATTTTGATTTTGCACGAACTTCCTATCATAGGTTCAAATTATGTGTATTGAAATAGGTCTCAATTCTTTTATTATAATCTCCTCAAATCCCCAATAATAACTAATAATGTTTGTTTATTAGAGAAATGATAAGTTTTATATATAATATGTTATTGTCTACTATAAAAGTAGCGTGCCCTCTTAAAGAGTTGCTATTAAATTTAATACATAAGAAACATTAACAATGGGAAACCAAAAACGTCGTGATGCTTTATGCTAAAATATGAAGCAAATTTCGTCTATTGATTGAATATTTATAAACGTTCGCTCATAACGGTACAAAATTATTACACGGAGTAAAAAAAATTTTTTTAATATAAATATCTTACGATGCTAAGTTATTAGATTCATTATAATATAAATGTGGTGCATTCTAAAATGCAGAAATATACACGTAAAGTGTAAAGTACAAATAGCATTCTTAATCAATAGAAGGCATCTGAAAGAAATTTCCGACTATCTAATTGATCAATGTCTAAATTCGAATAAGTTGAGCGTTACATGTAAAACTGGACTGAGCAGCCATTGTCATTCTAAAATTAACAGTGTATAGATGCGAAATACGACAAAGCCAAAAAAAAAAGATGAGAGATCAATAAGATGAAGTATAATCAGTTTACGTATAGTACCTATACGTAATCAGCGGATTTTGCATCCTGAGACAAAACGAGAGGATGCTAATCAGCCTAGTCAATTGAGTAATAATGTTTATAAACGAAGCAGGTGTAAATGCTTCAATGGGTACTTGTATGAATTAGTCGAAATAAAGACTCGAACTTAGGTATATCAGATTATTCAAAAATTCTCTTGTAGGATTGAGCCATCGTAAACGATCATAAGCTTCATTTCTATAAGTATTTTCACATTTCGGATATCCTCATAATCAGAAATTAGGTCAGAGGCCATTTTACTGATAAGCCTGGATGAGTCCGGCAGATTGATTAGAATGAAACATATATATTAATTTTTTCTAATTAATTATTTCAATTAATATATTAACTTTGAATTTCAGTTTCTGTGGAAAATCCTTAACTAACATCCGCACTCAAACCCAATCTCAAGTCCCAGTCTCGGTCGATTGACACAAGCACCTCTGTAAATATTTATATATGTTTTGTTTACAAATTCATCTTAGACATCCATGGCTGATAAGCGTCTTTATTTTATAAGCATCAATAGAGCGATGTTGAATAATATAAATGTAAAAAATATCATAAACCAATTTTCTTATACGTACCAGATAAACATACCGTATTTTGCGCTAGTTTTCTATAGATGCTAAATGAAAAATTGTATATGTTCAGATTTATTGTCTTATTAATAGTCTCGAAAGTGTATTTTATAAATATATAATGATATGCAAGTGCGTTAAGTATTAACAAAATAAAAAAAAAACAAAAACAAAAACAAAAAAAAAATACAAAAAACACTTGGAATGTTCGTAACACAGTGTAACCCACTGTATATAAGAAATGTATCTCACATTGTATATAATTGGAAATTTAGAAACAATTATAGAAAATAGTAAATTTCTTACCGAGTACGGAAAAGATTTGTTTAGGAAACGAGGGGTCTGCGGCCCGCGGCGAAGCCGAGGATTTTAATGAGGTTCGTAAAAAAGTTTTTCGTACTAGATAAGAACAATATCTTTCCTCATGAGAACCGGAATCAAGCGATGAACGTGAGATTTGTAGGTTAGAATGAGGAAAAATATTTTTTACAATTCTCTCGATATAGTGAACAACATTCGATATGTCAGCTGTGTGCGTATACCTTCTTTATGCTATGGGGAACAACAACGAATGCGCTACGAAATTTTTTTTTTCTGTAACAGTAAATTTAGGCACAGTGCCCGACGATTGAATTCAAAAATCCAAATTCCAACGACCGGCGAAATATCCATATGTTTTAAAGAATCAAATATTTAAATTAATATAGTAACCTGTGCGACTGCGATATCGTCATAGTAAAATGGACCTCGGCTGACCAAAAAAATTATATCAATCAATATTTCTAAAGATTCACTAATGTTAATATCAACTGTATCCACAAGGATTGAGTAGGAGTATTCTCGGCGTTTTCCGTATTCATCGACGAAGCACTGTGCTCCGGTCAATATTAAGTTTTTAGAAAGTATCCCAGCACTGCAGCGTAGGTTTCTCACATTGGTGCCATTTTTCCTAGTCATAATTGGAACATGGTAAGTGAAATTGTGTGGCTGCGCCTTGTTTTCACTGACAAGAGCTTCTGATAGTAATCCTGAGACAAGTGATAAAATATGAAAAAGTTAAATTTTATTATACGTTTTAATTTAATATACTTAAATATTATGGCTATATATTTATTTAAATCTACCAAAAAACTAGACCGAAAAAACTCCGATGCATGTGCAAGTAAACAATCCACCGAATTGTACGTTGTGATCAAGAGATACTTTATAATATTAGATAATAATTAGTACTATTATTATTTTTATTCTCACAATTACTGTAAACCATTAGCCAGATTACACATGATACTAAATACTCGTTTAATGTTTCAACTTGTAATTAGATTTATTCAATTTGATAGACTAATTTTTTAGGCATTATATTTAAATGGATCCAGTTCAGATTAGGTTATTATTTTTATTATTTTTATCAGAATTTATATTATCTGTACATTCTTCGGATATTTCCAAAAGTGCTCCAGATCTTTTTCATGGGTAGTCTGCTTTTCTATTATCATATTAGATTGCGATCTTTCCTTTCTCTCTAAAATGATATATAGAAAGAAGATATTTTGGATGATTTCAAAAAATGAGACATTTATAGTATTTTCATATTTAAAATAAGCAATTTTCACTAATAAAATTAGTGAAAACATTTTTTTAAATGAAAATTCACATTTAATACCGATTTCTAATAAAGAATAACATTATAACGAAAAAAATTGTAATAAGCCTTTGCAAATGTGTCATTTCTTAAATCACCTATTGAAGTTTAACTGAATTTACATAAATGTGTGATTATGTCTATTCACGTAATCCGTTTATAATTAAGCTATCTTTAATTGATGATAACTAAAAAACTGTAAATTTGAGGAAATAGATTCTTTAAAAAGTTTATCTGAAACATTATTCTTTCTTCGAATCCCGTATCAAAAGGCATGTTCATTTAAAAAAGTTTATGATACTTCATATTACGGCCAAATTAATTACGAATCGAAACGGTGCTAAATCTCAAAACTTTCTTCTGCTGATGTTAAGATAATAAGAAATGGATTGCTCAATTTGAACCAAATCCGTCATCCATTCAACTGAGCTTATTAAAACTAATTTTTAAATCAATGGAAGGTAACAGATTTAAGTTCAAGAACATTAGCTCCAGTTCAAAATCATCAATCCAACTCTCTGATTCAAAATTCAGTAAAACAAATCTCTCTCTGTCTTTTTCTCTCGCTCTTAAATATATACTTTTATGCTGAGTGATGGGCAATACTTTGAATGAAATATTTTTAATTCTTATATTTTAAATAAAACTTTTATTTGGTAAAAGAATAACGAGAATTGATTCAAAATCCTAATATAATAGCCTAGATATACTTGATATTTCTACTATATATATCACGATCAAACCATTTAGACTGACCCTTAGAATTGTTTTTAAATATTAAAATTTTTTCCCGGGATAATGTATTAAAATTATAACTTTTTAAACAATATATTGTAACTCGATTTTGATTAAAATATGTTTTGTATCATTTAAATATATTATTAGTAATAAATATATTATATATTTCAAATTGACTGAACTTACCATCAGAAACTAAATAAGATGTGTACATTACACAAAAAAATAAAAGTAAATTAGAAAAAGCCATTTTTTAAAATTCACTTAAGAAATGAGCTATTATATTTATATATATATATATATATATATATATATATATATATATATATATACAAATAATATATAAGATAACTGAGAAAATGAAATAAATTAATATTGTATTCCGTGTTATTAATAAGTAGGTCACATTAATTTTGTATTATACAGAGTGTCCTAAAAATCCCGAACAATTCAATACCAAGATAAATTAGACTCATAAAAAACGAGCTTAAGCCAACTTATTTTGTCTACTTCTTTAACTTACATAGCCAACTTATTTTGTTTACTTCTGACAGCTTATATCTTTTCGTATAATTGAGATTAACCACCATACCCAAATCCGCCGAATCTGGTGGGCAGTATAAAACTACATATTCATCAACAGTACTCAAAATGAAAGCATAAATCTGCGTAGCATAAAGTATTTAAATTCTGATACATAAAAGAAATACTGAACACGTTGCATTTTATGGAAAAACTACTGCTAATCAAACTTGTATTGAATTAATAGTATTTTATTTACAAATATGAAATTGAAAAACTACTTCCCATAAAATTAATGGATTAATGTGGATTGTAATATGGCAGGCTTCTGATTTATTCCATTGTTTAAGTGAGTATTTAACCTCTCCATTGGACCTTTGAATTACTTTAATGAATAAGGTCTTCTTGAAGGTTAAGATTCGCCGTAGCTGCTGCTAGAAGTTCAATACCTTAACCTAAACCGTTTGTCGATTTCAGAATCAACAGATGAATTTAGCAAACGAATCTGTTTAAATACGCTATTGAACTGTGGAATGTCTTTTGACAATCGTAGCACTCTGTTTACAAAAATGAAATTTAAAAAATAGTTCCGATAAAATTAAGGAATGTATCTCGACTGTGGGAATAAAATTGAATTACGGACCCCCTAATATGAAAGGTATAAAAATACATTTTGTTTCTGATTCAAAGTTTTTTTACTAACAGAATCAAAATAGAAAATAATTAGTAAATAAAGACAAACGTTAAATGTCTTGTTTTTGAATATTTTATTTTTACTAATTAAGCACATTTAGAAATGTAATTCATCATTGTACTATCTGTTTTCCGCATTCTCACGATTCTCTGCCATCATTGCCTTCCGTCAAAAAGGTGCCTGTGCCGTCAAAATTATTTTAATCTCGAATTTTTACATTTGCCGCATTTAAGAAATAATAAAAATTAACTTCCAGATTTTTGCAAACACCGGAACCCGCTGTTAAACGTGTAGTAAAGCATTCGATTTTTGAAAATTTAAAAGTATATTTTTCCATACGTAATGTGTTATTAAAGACATAGAGATAAGCAAGTGTATAACTTCTCATATATTATGCAAGCTTTTAACGTATACACATAGTAAACAAGATATCGATAAATGGATTAATTCTTCTACTTTCAATTTTTAACATAAAAAGATGTATTTTAATATAAAAAGAAGATATATATGTTCAATTTTTAACAGAAGCTAAGTATTTATGTAGATGAAGCAACACTATACTGCCGTAACTAAGAGCACACTAATAATTAGGATTTAGAAAAATTTGAATTTTGTTTTGTCTTTTTCATGGTGCTCATGCCATGATCACTAGCCACTTAGTCATTATAGAGTCAAGATGATCTTTTTAAATGAGATCTGAAAAGAGCTGGTAATTTGGTATTAAGTAGCTTTATTTATATTATACCGTCGCTTCATTTATGCTGTTAATCAATGATGAAGATCTACGATGTATTTGTAAACAAAATACATATAAATTGGTACAGCGGTGCTTGTCAGCAGTGATCCGGGCTAAATTTAGGTGAAAACGTTGAAAAATATGATCGTATTTGAGCATAAAATTTTCCGCGCTTTTTATTTTGGATTTCATGAATTCCTTCGAAAACGATTTATAAAAACGATTTTTATGGTTATAATAATAAAACATTGAAAATACGTTGTAAATTTTTCTGAACTTTGCTTCATAAATTATCTGTACCTAAGGATAGTATAAGAAATTCATATTTAAGAACATTATTTCTAAAGCTAATATAGGTAACAAACAAAATATATGAATTATGTTTGAAAAATCAACTGTTACATCCAGAAGAGCAGTAAAGTTCATTTTCAAAACAATCGATTGAAACTATGTATTCTGATTGAGGCTTGCTGAGTCACAAAACTGAAACACTATAGTTTTTGAATGAGACATCGTTAGCCTTAAGGTTTACGGCTTTCATTATTAAAGCAACAAGTTACCTTGTCAAATATTAAGAGCTAAATATTAAGACCATAATAATATTTTTCCGTGTTTTAATATGCATTAAATGCAAAACGATGTGACCGGAAATTTCATTGCGATTTTAATATTTGGAAATCATCTACTTCCTTAAAGAGTTTTTATTTTAGTTTTTTGTATATTTATTCATTTAACTGAACATCAGCAGAAAACAACAATATATAATTAAAAAATAATATAAATCATGATTAATTATACATGTATACAGCTATAAATAATTTCTTAGAAATTTTTACATATGAACTATCATTATATATATAGTTATGTCATATTTTGGATAATTTCTTTAGTTACAAAGAAAGCTTGAGCATTCGAAATTACTAATACACGTAAACCCGATTACGATAAATGATCGTAGAGTTCAATGGTGTACCGCCGATGATTGCTTTTATAAAGCTCTCATATTTCGATACTTTAGTATATAGACCCCCAAATGCTGTATCGTCACAATTAGAATGCCACGAGCTTGCCACTGCAACAACAATTTTGCCGATAACGAGTGGGCTGCCAGAGTCATACTAAAAAAAGATAAAGTTTCAGTAAAATCGAGAAATAAATCAAATGGACAAAATAATTTGCATGCATAGTTTTACAATTGTTCAATTTAATTACTCTGATTTAAACTATTACTTGATATTGCACATTTCATTTACGTTTGGAATAATGCAAACACTTGTTTATTCGAAAACTAACATCAGGTTTTTAAAAATCAAAAGATGTAAACAAAGAGTTCATTATTCCTCTAATTTTGCAATTTTTGATATATTATTATGAAAGTCTTAGTTTTAATCCAATGTTAGATGTATACTATTAAAGAGGCTATACTATTAAAAACTAAATTTGAACAAATGGTTATCAATGTTATATAAGTACGCATGCAGACGAAAGAATACTAATTGTATTGCTAGAGATGTAGGTATCTTCTTTTTATATGGAAAGTGGAATAAAGCATAATTTCTTAAAAGAAACTAATGAAAATATTTAAAATCATAAAATATTATTAGAAAATGTTGTTTTCCAAAATGAAATATCACATATGAAAATATCAACTTATACCATCAGTTTCAGAAAATACCGATCCGTACTTTAAGTTTTCAACACCTTTTTCAGATTTCAAATCTCAATTATAGAAATTATTGGAGGTATTGTAAGTAATTATTCTGTTCTAGTAATGTTATTTTTCATTGCACTGAGAAACAAGTATAATCAAAATATCGTAAAGCAGCGACTTACATCACAAAATCCCCGCTGTTTTTTTTCCGAATCAGACTCTGGTTTAGCACAAAGTTGTTTAAAATCAGAAGGATGCTGATGTCCAATCATACAATTTTTTTGAGCCATAACGTGAACTTTGAAATATCTAAGCAAACCATCTGAATTTTTAGCATGCCTTAAATTGGAATTCCAATTTTTATTAAGAAAGTGATGTGGCATTAGGTAATGTCCATATCCAGCTACTATACCCTTCTGGTCCTTAAAATCTTGACTGTCATTCGGTATTTTGAGTTCATTTATATAGGGATTTCTGCCAATATCTAATTCACGTGCCAGCTATAAAAATACATATAACAGGAATATAATATTTTATATAGTTGCCTAGAAGTATAGATCGATAATATAATTTATTATTAAATACTATTAAATTGAGCAGAGAAAAATGAAAAAGCACATTAAACTGAGGTTTATAAATTCCTACAATTATAAATCTAATAACTCATAATAATAACACTGCTTCAAAAAGGTATAGAATCACTACACTGATCTCAAATGTAGATGTCTTTCGAAATGCTGTAACTCTATCAAAAATCGACCAAGCATATGTTTTTGTAACTAAATTTTTTAATATTTTTTGATTTTACAGGACTGATATTGATTAGTGAATAAATAAACCGCATTGATTAATGCTTATAGCGATATTTGAACAGCTTGGTGCGCCAATTTCATCAGACTAATTTTATTAAAATGAGGATATTAACATAAGTTCTTTTGAAAAACTAATGAAAACACATCTTAATAACTTAATTTACAATTTAATTGTTACCTTATTTAAAAAAAAAAAACTTTAAACCTTATTTTGACTAGGACAATACCAACGTAGACATAGAATATAATTATACTCATTTCAGAAATTATCCATATAAAACTAAATACACGTAGAATAAATAAGAAGATATTCATGGTGTAATTTTAGCATATTTTCCACTTCTTAGAGCAAATAAAATAATAAATTAATTGAGCAGAGATTAAAATTATACTATATATTTCAAAAATATTATTGACTTATACATATTTTTTTCATGTTGTTATTACGTATTAAACTTTTCTCGACCTTATAATTCTTAGTTTATATTGAATTAAATTTAGTATATTATAAATTATCGTCAGATTAACATCACTGTTAATTAATTAATGTTGAGGCAAATAGATTTGTAAATTAAGTTTTTAAGAAGCGTTGTAATTAGTTTTTCAAAAAATTTTATGTTACTGTCATTGTTTTAATAAAAATAAGTCTGACGAAGTTGACGCGAAGCTGATAAAACGCGACTAGAAACATTAAATAATGTTGTTTATTTATTAATCAACCTCAACTCTGCAAAATCAAAAGATATTTCAAAATGTTGACAAAAAAATAGAGAGCTACAAAACGACTTCAAAATATATCTTCGTTTTTTAATTAAGACTTGTTGATAATATCAACTTATTGATGTATGCTCTATTGTTGGAATTGTATCTAACGACACAAAACGTGATCTATAGTATAAATTGAAGGTCATCTTTTGAATTGAAAAATTAATAATGTTAGGCGTCATCTATAGAGTGGAATAATTTTTTGTCAAGCGAAATAAAAGTATCGGATTACATCTTAAGTCTTCATGTACATTAAGTATGTCTTACTCTTACTGTCGATCAGATGACACTCATAATATTTATACAAGCCAATGATCTGATGATGTGACTACATATAAACAGCCATACCGACTAAAAACAGTCTCTCTTTATCGAACCTTGAGCCCTCTCCTGGAGCTGCCTTTAGGCTTTACATTACGAAGAGACTAACTATTTCCAATTCTTCTTTCTCTAGGAAGGTCTTTACATCCGCATAGAAACTGAGATGAACATGATGTATTATACGGCCTCTCTTTCTGTTTCTTTATTTCTTATTCTTTAAGTCACAACTCTTAGAGTGCCTTAATCGCGAAGAGCTTAATCCATTTCATGCTTCTTCTGTACTGTGAATTAACTTCACAAGTATAATGTCACATATAGATCTTCTCAAGATTTCATGCTGTTGAACATTGCGGTGAGTCCTCGTATTTATCTTCATGTACGTAGGACCGAATACCTACCTCATTAGTAGTTACATCAGATGTTAATTAACACTAAAAAGCCTTCTGTTTATTCACTGCTTCATTTGAGGAATTCGATTCATCGCCTTCGCTCTGTTCAACAAGTAAGCTCTTCTCTTCTTGCATCATCTTCAACTGATCTTAGTTTTCATACTCGTTTTATCCTTTTCCATAAGCAACACTCTAATAATAAAATTAGTCGCTTCTTTGGATAACATTTTAAAGCATTTATTGTTCTAAGCACATTTAGTTCGTATACTGATTTCAATTTTTGGTAGGCCGCTTTATGCAATGACCATATATAATAACTGGCATTAGCAGTACTCCTCTTTTCTACTTAGATCCTCATTAAAAATGACATACTCTACTTGCTGTTGAACGTTGAGAAAAGAATCAACCATCAAATTCAGACACTGTATCTATCATGTAACAAGAAAATGTAAAGAGATGCCTATGACCTTTCAAAAATGTTCCTATAATTACAAGCGCAACATCGTCCACAAAAGTAACTGGTATTATTGATCTTCGCCATTTGAGTTTTAGGTATCCATCGTGTACTGTATTCCAACGTCATGACCAAAAGGCTGAACCCCCTCATGTCTCTCTAATTACTCCGAAGTGTATAGTAACGTATCAGTAAAGTAACTTACTATCATCCTTTACAAATATCATTCGATGTTTGTCCTTTTTCAATTCTGGATTATATTATTCCATCTATCCGAGTTGAACCCGTTCTCAATACCAAGTGTGACCACTAAGCATCACTACTTGTCCCAATCCTTTCCACCTTTCACCGGGGATTTCTTTTTTCGCAATTTTGAAAAACTTGTCAATAAGGTTGACTATAAACCGTCGCTTGTGAAAGCTAAATTGAAAAATGTGAAACTAAAAACCAGCACACACGTCAGGTTTGGTATGGTAATAGCCAATCCAAAAAATGATTGTAGATTCAAACATTGATGTTTTGAGTTTCAACATAAAAAGCAAGTCTTTTTTATCCATTTTGGGCAGTTTCGAAAAACATCCAAATTTGAGATCAGCCTAGAGATTAAATAGCTTTTATCAGCAGTATCTATTATTACCTATACCCTTAAATCAATTGTCAAAAAGTGATTCTACATTATTTCTTGGTATAAGCAGCCTATATTAGAAAAAGCTTCATTGTCCTATGCACTCGTTTTTAGTTCATTAAACAAATAAATCTCTAAGGCATAAATATTGTTTACATATAAGTCTGTATTTGATCATTATTTAATTAATTTTACCATAGAACAAAATGATTGTTATCGAATAAGCATATGGGTGTTTACAAATTCAATCAGTTAAATATATTCACCTTTGCCACTGCAATATCATCTATGTAAAAGGGAGCCCTGCTGACCAAATAAATAAGATCAATATATATTTCTAATGAATCCGTGATATTTACATCAATTGTATCAATATAAACTGTATAAGTGAGCTCTCTGTGGTTGCCTCTATCGTCGACAAAGCATTGCGCAGCAGTCAATATTAACGTTTTAGAGATTATTCCAGCACTGCAAATTAGATTTTTCTCAAGAGTGCCATTTGCCTTACCCATAATTGGAATATGATAAGTAAATTTGTGTGGTTTTGCCAGACGATGACTGACAAGAGCTTCTCGTAGTAATGCTAAACCAGTATGAATATTATTAAAAATTATGAATTAGAATTATCAATTAAAATGTACTTGTCTACAACTTATTTATAATTATCTAAAGATTATTATTATGGCAATATTAAATCTGATGCTTAATTATTTACAATTATTTCATTATCATATTTTTTAAATAATTATTTATGGCTGAAATATAATAGTAATTGTAATGTTATATTAGATGAATGGTAATTAGACGTTAATGTTAGGAAATATGGTAATGTCCCATTGTTAAACACTCTAACTATGGTTTTTAATTAATGTGTCATTTTATCTAAAGAATGGTTTTTATTAATGTTCGTGAATCTGCAATTATATAAACATTAACTTCAGTTCGGTGTTCTAACATATATATCTAAAGAACTTCTCCAATCATTTTTCTCTTTGTTCGCTCTTGTTTTCCTCACTTCCACGTTCGTAATACACGATATTCGGTTTCAGTTTAAGGTGCCTATATCGACACCAACAGCTTAATACTCTAATCACTGAGAACTGAGAATCTTAACTAGTTTTAACGTTGCTGAATTTATTCTTAATCCTGGTATTATCATAGTTCAAATAATCCGGTGAAGTATTTACATATATTGAGAAATTCATATATAGAGCATTATGAGAACGACTTAAACTTATCTTTCGACTAACGCATTTGTTCTATATGATCCGAGCGTGGCATATATCTTGCTCGATTAATGAAAAATTAATGTGATTTCGGGGAGAGCTTAAGCTACAAGCTGCAAGTTTCAAAATTTCTACAAAGCAGCTAAGTGTTATCGTTCGAATATGATTTATTGAAGAAAATATCTAAATGTTTTAAAATAGCTTTATTGAGGTATTTAAGTTTTTAATAAAATATGTTAATAGTACCCACTAGTCGATATGTTACAAATTTAAAAACTTACCATCACTGCTCAAATAAAGCATACAAGTTACACAAAGAAATAAAAGTAGATTAAAATAAGCCATTTTTTAATTTCAAAATTGTAAAGGAGTGAACAAGAATTTTTAATCTATATTTATATATATACTAATAGTTGTAAAGATAACTGATTAAATGAAAGAACAATTAATTTAGTATTCTATTATTCTTCCGTTTTAAGAAAGGCCACGTTGTGAATTATTATCTTGATGTAATAGTATTTCTATTCATTTGTAATGTATAATTTATAATGAACATTTATCTGATGTAAATACTAATGACCCATATTTACACTTATTTTTATTGCATCAAATATTTTCTTACATGTTGAAAATTATTGTTTAAATAATTTTGAATGTAAAGGTCATGTAATATTAGTTGATGTTAATAATTTTTTGCAATATTAACTGCTTTACTATAATATTCTAGTCAAAGGCCAAGGTGCTGAAAGATTATGGAAGTGATGAAGTTAATTTTTTCTAATGTTCTATTTAATACATATTTTACTTCATGTTATAAAAAATAAAATCTCTAAATATATATATATATATATATATATATATATATATATATATATATATATATATATATATAGAAACAGACAAATTAGAAAATTAAAAAAAATTATATTTTAGGTTTAATTTATTATATATCGGTACATTTAAATAATTTTAAACTTCGAATTTTTGCATTCAAATAGAATTAAAATTCAGTTTAAATGCTTATAATTTATTATAATAGCTTTTTTCCGGTTAGCAGTAATAAATTCTAAAACCAAAAAGATATCTGTATAAAAATATATATATTTACATTAAAAATTATGTTTCCATGAGTTAGCAATTTCATGTTGAACGATGACACACTGGAACTTTCCATAATCAAATCATTTTAATATTTTTACCAAAAAAATGACAACAAAAAATTATTGGGAAATGCATTTATGGTGGTCATATATTATTATACAAGGTAACAAAACTGGTTTTTGTCGATGTCGGCATGTTTTCCAGAGTCGAAGAAAAGCTATTTCGTAAGAGAAAAGTGATAACAGGATGAAAGTTACAGTTTCTTGTAAAAAATATCGAGACAAACCAAATTTAGAATCCAGAGTTTTTCCAAAAAATAAATTATCACCTCATTGAAGCCAGAATTTTGGTATTGGTTAAATGTAAATTGTTTCGAACAGAACGTAGACAATTATAAATTCATTCCATTTTTTAAATTATCGTACGATCACTTCATAAATTTTTCTTCATAAACCTTCAGAAATTTTGACTTGTTTAAGAAATCCCAATAATTGAAAGTCCTCTAAAGCTTATCTTCATACTTTTTGTATCGATGTTATTTTTTCCTACATTTCAATTAATTGATATATCTTTATAATCTTTATATTATACGCAAAATTTTGTATTTTATAAAATTAATATTTAAAACTTATCTTTTAAAAAATTCCTAATACAAACAGTAATATTGTATATGAAAAGCCATTGTACGAACAGGAAGAAAACTAAATATACATGTTCTCGTTTATTTAATTTAATGTTCCAAATAAATATTTCTTACTCTAGCGGGGAAGAACAATTCGTATTAATTAATTGAAAATAATCTGCACCCGAATAAACTTCAGATTCCGAGACGACTTGTGAATAAAGATGTAAAAGAGCTTTCCATTAATAGTTCTCAATAAGAGTGAAATATAGTAAAGAACGTACATATGATATATATTTATATACACATACATGTTATATATATGTATATCAATTCAAGTTCAAAGAAACTGCAGATTAAGCATTCAGAATGCCCCGTTCTCATCACGAAAACTTTAAATCGTTATATGGTAGGATAAATTTTAAGAAACATATCTGAAGAATATTATATTAATGTATCATATTATTTTATTATTGTGTGATGTTTAAATATTTGTCGTTGCTGCAGCGATCTTATTAGAAAGAAAAAAACGGAGTAGAGCAATGGGAGTTAGAGCACCACACGACTTCACAAGACAATCGAACAGCTGGTGTCAGTGCGACATTGGCCCGACAGGCACTTTTTGATAAAAAAAAAAAGAAGAAGACCGAATATACGGCCGGAAAATCAAAAAAATTTTATCACAGTAATTATCCATCATAAAACAGTAGGCGTCTAAACTTTGCACGGGACTATTTTCGTAACGAAATGATCGAAAATACCTTGTAAAGCTTTCTAACTCAAACTCAATTGCAAGAATCATCTTGCAATATTTGTTTTTTCAATAATAATTCGAAGAATATAATATATTTTACCCCGTTTCGAATAGTGCGCCGCCCGGGGGGGGGGGGTCGCTGATTCTACGAATGGTCCATAATGATTCGCATTATCTGTACTTCGATCGATCATCATTGAATTTAACTCATGATAATACGTTGCAATATGTATGTCGAGCATTGTTTTTTTTTTCACCACCTCACCTCCCCCTCCAATAGAAACTTCTCGACTAGCGATAGTCCCATTTCTATAATGCGCAGAATTTTTTTTTGACGCGTCATGGTGTACTTACAATTTCGCGGTTTACTTAAGTGTACTTGGGCTTTTATGAGAGCTACGTATGGATATATATTCATAAGATTGATGTATGTAGGCAGTCTCTTCGTCTTTGAATTATTTATTATCGTTATTGACCGGAAATAATGAACAACGAATATAACGAAATCCATTATCCTTACCAGATAGTAATTAGTCATTGCAGCATCATTAACGGGAATGATTTTTTGTTTGTTTCTGATTGTTTATCTGATATATAATATTACCTTGTAGTATTACTGAAAATTATTTTCACATTGTTTAGCAAAATTGCTTGCTCTAAAAGTTCATTGACAATAAATCAATTATTCGAAAAAAACTAAACTTCGTTTAAATTATCAGCATGACTATAATTTACATAAGACCTCTTTTTTAAACGCTAATTGCAGTAAACAATATTTATATA
Source organism: Sycobia sp. Sy_11 (assembly GCA_018907035.1). Lineage (NCBI taxonomy): Eukaryota > Metazoa > Arthropoda > Insecta > Hymenoptera > Epichrysomallidae > Sycobia > Sycobia sp. Sy_11. Next base: position 1,884,478 of record JACCIC010000012.1, on the reverse strand, counting down.
TTACCATTATAAAATAATAGCTATTTTCCTTATACTTAAAAAACAACGAGAAAATGTTGAAACACATAAGCTTCATATATGAAAATCTGAGTTCTGATAGAATTTAAACTAAAACTTGAGAAAAAATTCGTTTTTATAAATTGATGAATATAAAAGTAAAATTTTATAAACGAACTTAAAATACAAGAATTTTATTTTCTTTACAAATTTCTATACTAGCAAATTAAAATATATGTTTATAATAAAAATTGAACGTTAACGCAATGACTGGGAATCGAAAGATAAATTTATTTTTATTCTTAATGAAATAATAAAAATACTTATTGTGTATATCTTATTTTTTATACAATTGCTAACATAAAATAGCAGGAATATCAAAGGATAAGTTACATTAATGACACATATCGCAGGGACACGGATAATTTTGTCAAAAAAGAAAAAAAAAATAGATTCATGAGATAGCTAAAAAAGAGTAATACTTTTTCCTTATTGTTGTTGACGTCTCGAATGTTGCTCCATCCTAATCGGCATATCCATCGAATCTGAATATATATATATATATATATATATATATATATATATATATATATATACGTGCACCCGCGATAATCCACGGCCTAAGACTGTTCGATCGGCAAATTCAGCGCGCACCATCGTCGCGACGTTGTGTATTATAAACGGCGTTAATTAACGCGAGAGTCGTTAAAACGTCGGGCGCGAGCGAGCGCGCTTTAGTGGCGTACGCAACGAGAGTTGAGCGCCTGATCAGATGCGCACGGACTGCCTTGCGACGTTGTAACGCTGGCAAAACGCTCGCCTCTCACTCTCTCTCTCTCTCTCTCTCTTTGGCACCTGATTCGCGCCAGCGTATATCGATTGACCATTCATTCTACACGCCTTAATACTCCTCTTCTACCCTTCTCGTCGGCATCTCGCTAATATATAATATGCTTGATACTTTTGTAAACTACCCTGTCGTTTTCTGCCCGGCGATCGCAAGTACCCGACGGAGAATAAGAAGAAAATGAATTTGTCCTTTGTCGCACCGTAATCCGTATCTTTGTTTTCTCGATTTTCCGATTATCAATAGAAATTATGATTAAAGATACGATAAAGGTGTTTTTGGAGTTCAGGTTTTATGGAAATGATTTTAAACTGAAACTTGCAACGGTCTTTTTTTCCCAAAAAAAAAAACATTGGCTGACATCTTTTATTCTAGACCAACTATATGTTGTACTTTTTTATTTTTTATTTTTATAGTCATTTAAAAATAATGTATAAATTATTTGGTCACTATTACATCGGAGTGTCCAAGTTGTTTCAACCATAATCCAAACACAAAGAACTCGAGATAATAATTTCTATAAAAATTGCTCAGAAAACTGAACCCAATAAATTTTTTTTTAAGAAAATCTAAATTAAAAATGTAAAAGATAACCTAAATTTGTAAAATATTTAGGGACCGGATAATTACACGGAAAAACTTCTATGAATGAAATAACTTTCTTTAAAAAAAAAAAAAAAAACTTCCCATCGTATTAAAGCAGCATTCTTTGCGCCTCTCAAAGCGGCTCAGTCGCACGCCCGCCGATTAATTTCATGCCAATCGAACATTCTGTCAATATATATATATATATATATATATATATATATATATATATATATATATATATACATATATAACACCGCAAGAATCCATCATTCTCGCTATTTTATGTATGGTAAGCATCTCTTATCTCGTCATCGCGTCCTCCTTCTCCCCCTCGACTTTTACCCCGACGACATCGGGCTAAGGCCTCGCTCGAGGAAGCCACTTATTACGCTCTATATGTCGGACATCGATCATCCTAGCTCTAGGGCAATATCCCTCCTTTCTTATTAGAAATTATTTTCGCCAAAAGTTTTTGACGACATCGTTCCTGACGTAAAGCCGCCTTTGTCGTCGTCCTCTTTGATAGATAAAAAAAAAATCAGATGGGGCCTGAGTTTTTGTTCTTAGATATACGTTCAATCTTATTTTCATAAAATTTATTGAAAGTTATTTAATTCTTATATGATACAATCGCTCCCGATAAGTTTTATTCACATCCGTTAAAAGGTAATGAATATTAAAAACTTTGTTGTTCCTTTTTTAAAAACAATAAATTTGAACATTTAAGTTTGATTTAATCTATATTACTACATATAGCGTTCTAATATTTTAAACAATGAGAGTAAAAATTCTTGATTAAACATAATTTTAATCAAGAAGAACAAATATAATACCATAGTAAAAATTTGCATGATTTGGATTTGCAAAAGAAAATCCATGAAAAACCCATAAAACATATATATATATATATATATATATATATATATATATATATATATGATTAAATATAACTGGCAAAGTTTAACAATGTAAAAAAATCTTAAAAATGATTAAAAATGATTAAAAATTATACATATTATAAAAATAGATATTTTTTTACCTATGAGATTTTTTTTTGTCAAAATGGAATCAAATATAATAATCGTGTCAAATTTAACAGGATAAATATAAACCAGTTTCCGTGCATCAGGAATCAGCAAAATACCAACAAGACTTTATAACGTAAATCCTGAGGAAATCACATTTCCTGTTTGTCATTTTTTTGCGGCAAATTCAAGCGGTAAAGCAAATATCTAATAGAACGCAAGATATGTATTTTAGTCTGATACGCAAGTTTTATTTGAAAAATTCCTTTCAATACTCAAAACTTTCAAGTACAGCATGATATTCGTAAACAGTGCCGCAAACAAAGATGTCTACTTTTTTAATCTTCAATTTTCTAATTACTCCTTTTCAAAACTGTATGAAAAAAAAAAATTCTTTTCAAATACAGTAATTCTTCTGTAGAAATAAATGTCTATAAAATTGTCTCGGTATAGAGAAACACATGTTTCCTGAATTTCTTTATCGAAGAACAATTAACATTGTGATATATTTTTTAAGAAATTGACAATTACAACTTTTCCCATATCGCTAAGTTAGATAAAAAGCATTATCGTAAGCCTCTGCTAATTTAACTTTTAAATCAATCGCATCCATTAAATTCGTATATCTGACTCGTAAATTTGTACAACGCGTTAAATAACCCATGTATAAGCGTATCACTTCGTACCAGCTTAGTATACACATTGGCGCTCTGATGCTTTCAGGTATATAGCCAAGTATTATATATATATATATATATATATATATATATATATATATATATGTTCTCTCCCTTTCCTCTGGTGTTTCTGCCTTCACCCCCCCCCCCAACCCGCCATCCGCCCTTATTCCCAATCCCTACAGAACATCACGCGAGTGGTTTACAATGCTAAGTATCTAAAGTGCTCGTACGAACGCATCAGTCTGCGGATCATGTACATTTCAAACTGGGTTGAAATGCCATTGACGAGCTTAACATATATATATATATATATATATATATATATATATATATATATATATATATATATATATAGATAGATAGATAGATAGAGAGATATATAGCTCCTGCTCTCTTTGTAATGCTTCAATGCAGCAACGAAAAGCGAACATTCAAGACGAAGAGTTTGTCAAATTTGACAAGTCTATAAGTAAAAGAAAATCCATTGACTGGTTTTTCAAAAATCCTACAATGTATTCAAAAATATCAAGTCATGGAATAATGTGCAAGATTAAAATATGAATAGAGCCAAAAAAAAAATCGAGAACTCTCGAAATAAAAGCAAATGAATAATTTATGTAAAGCTCAAATTTTAAAGCAACATTTGTAACGTCTTATTAGCTAATGTAGGCTGTTTAACTTAAGAACCAAAGAAATAAAATTCCTTCGTTCAAATAAATTAAATTATTTTAAAATTGCCTAATATTCTAAACTAATATAGGTATTTTTTACAAAATAGACAATCCTAATTATCAAATATTTAATGCAATTTTTCGAAGAATTAATCAGGGATGACATTTTGCTCAAGGTATAATTTAGTTCCGCAATATTCCGCTACAACATTGACAAAGTATCGTTTTAAATTAATTATAAAATTTAATTTAATTATTAAACATAATAAATAGGATGATGTTCTTGTTACAACGCAGTCGAGCAAAGTACATTAAGCGCAGCGCAAGTTCAAAGCGCACTGCTGTTTGCTCATCAACTTCTAACAGCGCGGCAGTAAATCAGGAAAACTTTCTAACACTATAAGTAGGCAATTGGCTAAAATGTGCGTGTATATATATATATATATATATATATATATATATATATATATATATATATGTATAAGAAAAATAGAGGTAAGAAATGTAGAAGTATAAGTTTATAAATAAAGTAGAAACAATAACAGAGTATAATTGAGATAAAGGAGAGAGGAACGGGCTAAAAAAAATAGAGTATAATGAACAATTGATTGATGATCGTCCAAAACCATCCAATCAAATTTCGGTCTGGAAAATTATTTTCAACTACGATTTGTGAATGCATCGCGTTGAACAATGACGGAATTATGTCTGCATATTCGTTGAACGCGTTTGCTGTTTAAAAAATAAACTATATTTCTCTGTTGTTTCAATCAATTTGTATTCGTTTAAAAATAAATATAGTCGCGCGGTTGGTCAAGTTTTCTTTCTATACCTTATCCGCAACAATTTGTATTTCATGCTTTTTAATCGGAGAGAGTTCGAGAGCTTTAGAAAGAATTTGTTAGAAAGAATCCGCAGAGAGACACCTGGTGGGACTAAATGAACGGTCTACGATTCGAATTTAATACATGAAAAGACGCGCGATTTAAAATTAGAAAGAAAAAATCACCTATCGGGAACTCGAGGAAATAACATATCCCATATATACTATATATATAGGATCAAAACACGTTAATACAAAAAAAAAATCATAACTTTAAAGAACATATATTCGATTTACCGATTGTAAGCTAAGAAAATAATTAAATATCGTAAAAATTCAGTCCGTAATGATCAACTATACGAATAGTTTTACTGTTTTCCGTCTGCAAATCACTGATCTGACAGATTGAAATTCTCAGACAATTGTAAGACATTGCTTATCGACCAGAGATGATATAAATCTGCTGTTGGTGAAAAATTTGTATGGCCTGTTTTGACATATTGCTTGTTATTATATTATTAACAAACCCACGTAATTTTATTTCTTAATTGAACGAGGTATTACGAATTGTATAATTCATCTTCAACGTAAATATGAAGCTAAAATATTTTAGCAGTATTAGCTTCTACCGGCAGACGAGTAATTAGTATTTTTTGCGGAAATGTTCGTATTGTTATCATTAGTATTACTTCTCCACTATGATTATTATAATTATCATAATTCAAAATCTTTATCAATAAATCAAGTACAGTCTTTACTTTCTATAAAAGTGTCTGATTTTGAAGTTTGGAGCAGCGAATCCAGCATAAACAAAAAGTATCTAACGCATGCAAAAACGTGCGGATATCATTTCGGACAGAAAACTACGGATGTAAACTTGAAATGAAATTTTCAAGATCAGAGTTGTCTTCTGGATATTTTTTTTTATTATCTGTATTCTTATTCAATGCATCCAATTATTTAAGAATGCACTGTGAATTCTATGAACACAATTGTTAACATGGGACTGTTACAATTTTCCAGCACCAAACTTCTCGGGCTATTGTCGACACAGATTCTGCGATTTTATGTGCAAATATCGCGTAAAAAAAGTCAAATTTCAACGTAAAAATTCCCGTTCTGAAAAGATTAAATGTACGCGAAACTTATATGTAAATACCAGCTATATGAGTCATTTGACAGATATATTCTTTTACAACTTGCACTGAGAAAAAGTTTCTAGTGACAATTACAATCTGGTAAATTCATCTAGTAAAATTTATTAGAAACTATGATAATTTTTTACATTTTTACAGTCTGTGATAAAATTACTGGAGAGTATTCTAATTCTTAGTATAAAAAATTGCTCCGTGTAGAAAATTAATGAAAATTAACTGCTAATTTCTTAGCTGTTACGCTCTTACAGTCACTTGCTACACGATAATGCTTATATAAAAATCTTTCAATATGTCGAAAATTATTTGATTTATATAAAGAAATTACTTTATAATAATAAATCTCGAAATTTATTTTTATCAATGTTTTTTAAAATGTCTCATTAAATTTTTAAAATGGAAAAAAAATTTTTTTTTTCAATTTCTTTGCAATTAAACGAATTCAGCCTGCGTTTCATTTTAATTAAATGATTGCATAGAATGGTGAACGTCATTTATTCGGATCCATATCAACTGAGATTAGAATACCCATGTATAGAGGGCGAACAAAATGAAATCGTAGAAAACCAATTCGACCATTAATGAATTATTGAAAGTTGATGAAACCCTAACAATTATACGCTATTGAATAAATTTCAATTAGAGAGAAATTGCGATTTACTGAATTGCGGGACTGGCCAGTTAACGTTAGACAATGATAGGATAGAAATAGGATACGTAAATCAAGAAGATGAAAAAAAAAAAATGAAAAATATTATCGGAGAATGGAGGACATTTGAAATAATAATTCTCGTCGTGAGACGTTTAATTCGATTATCTCAAAATAGTCGCCGAACTTTGGTAGAAAATTCAGATGGAGCCATTCTAGCGAGGATTGTGAAATGCTGCTATCTAAGTACTCTGCGAGAAACTTTATTGTTTCATTAATAATAATTTATGCAATGTAATATTTATATTGATACTTATATCACTAATACAAACAGTATTTTACCCTTTGATTTGCAATTTCATCCAAATAGTATTAAATCATCTTATGTATAGAAAATATATTTAAATGTTGATTTTCAATGTAAAGTAATCCTACTACTATATTATTATTCATCAAGACTTAGCAATAACATAACATTAATTTAATTTTGTGCCTGTAACAATATGTTATTATTTTTTATAGATATGTAATTATTATGGATTTATTCTATTTTATAAGGATTGCCATCTCAAGAATACAAAGGCTAAGCGAATAAAGTTCGATAAGATTTTGAATTTTACTGCCGAAATTACATCCTTTAAGTTATTTTTACGATCCTCGATAGTTTTCGATCACTTGTTTTTAAATTCTTGAGCTTATTATGTAAATCATCTTTATTACATGCATCATCGTCGCAATAAGACCAATCCATTACTTCTCTGATTAGAAAAAAACGATAATTTTTTAATAATAATTTTTCTAACTTCCCCATTAAATTACATCGATAATTTTCCCTTCTCTCTGTTCCTGTAAAATCATTATGTAAAATTTGCTTAAGCAAATAACAAAATCTTCTATGTTTTTTGTTGATAAAATTATAAATCAGTTCGTACGAATGCGGCAGTGACATCTGGTCGATCGAAAATTCGAAAATTCCGAAGAAACTTACATTGACTCGCATTGAAAATGAAATTAAAAAAATTAAATTCCATACTAAGCGCAATTAGTTGAAATTTCCTTATTATCCTAAAACGCGTGGCTCAGCGCGCTTACGTACATAAATAGTATCATTTTTCATCAGCCTGTCTTGCTATAGAATAGATTGTCCGACAAATGCTGATCGAATTATCTCCCTTTACAATCAGCGATAGAAGACAGCTACTATTATTGCACTTTTACAGCGCACCACGCGGCGGACCTCTGCGTTACTAGTTAAAAATCTACAATATATATATATATATATATATATATATATATATATATAAGAAAAACTTTCCATAACCCTTCACGAAAATAAATTCCCGCAACCCCACGGCCTTTTTCGCTCGCGCTTCCGCTGGCGGTGCTACGTCCCGTATTACTTTCGCCTCGCCGTCAGCCCACACGGGCTTTTTGTCTTCGACGGGGCGAGAGAGAGAGAGAGAGAGAGAGAGAGAGCGCGAGGGTGGGGCCGAGCTGACGTTAAAATATATCTATTGCTCTCCCGCTATATAGCCGTTTCCCTCTTTCTCTCGTGCCCCCGTGCCACCCGTCCCTTATCCCATTCTCTCTCTCTCTCTCTCTCTCTCTCTCTCTCTCTCTCTCTCACTACCCTCTCCCCCTCTTGCCCTATTCGTCCGTTCTCAAACTCTCGACTTCCCTAAATAATTTCTTGATGCTCGCTCGGCTCGCACCGGAAACATGCCAGCAGGAAACCGGTATAACTACGGGCAGCGCAACACCGTCGTCGTCGTCGTCGCCGCCGCCGCCGCCGCGGTCCCGCTTGCGGAATAAAGCGATGGCCACGTGACCGGTAGGGGGAGGGCGGTCGGTCGAGGGAGTAGGAACATCTTATCGCTTTATGGGCCATGGTTCCCCCTTTTTAAAGTAGTCGAAAGATGCGCGAGCGATTCGCGAGAAGGAGGTGAAGGGCGAGGGTGAGGTAGAGTGTAAGTTAGAGCAGGGGGGGGTGAGAGAAAAAGAGAGAGAGAGAGAGAGAGAGTGAGTGTATATGTACGTGTACGTTCGCCTGTGTATGATGGAAGGAAAAGGGTGTGTGTCTCGCGCGTCGCGGCTCGTTGCGTTTGCTTTAGGAAGTTTTCTCCTCCGCGCCCGACTCCGAATTTAATCGGTCAGAAAGTCAGAGTGCTGTGAACTGTTTGTTTGGCTTTGGGCGCGTCCCTCCTCCTCCCCTTCCTCTTCTTTTTTGTCTGCTCCTGGATAAAAAATGATATCGCGGGTAGACGGATTTTTTTTTCTCCCCTTTCGTTCACCGCTATCTGGAATAACGCGTTGACGAATATGCGAGGAAGCCCGTTTAAATAACGACTTTTCTTTCCTGGAATAATTTTTTTTTTTTGTTTCCTCTTTGAAGGAATAAATTGAAAAAAGTGGAAAAACGATGTAAATGGAGATCGGCACAGCCATCTCGGAAGTTTTTGTTTTATTTGCCAATGGGAATATTCCTTTGATTATCTCAATTTTCATAATCAGCGAGAGTTAATCGTTAACTACGTCAAACTCGGATTTGGGTCCCGAGCGAAACTGGAAAGGGAGTTTTGACGCTCCACTATGAGAAACGAAAATAATCGTGATTCTGACGTTCGAGGGGTTTACCAATCATATATGACAACTATAGAATATTTTTTCCGGGAACGAATGTAATTATTTAAATGGTATGAAAATCAGTTATCATCTCGGACATTGCAAGAAAATTTAAATATAATCAATTGATACTTCAAATAAAGTACAAATAAAGCAAAAATGTCTATTTAATAATATTCGTATACTTAAAAAATTTAATAAACCTTACAACTCGATGAATTTTTCTTAATTTTAAGAATACTTGTTTATTATTGACATCTACGTTCACCCGGGAATAAAAGCGCAAATTCAGATCAAATTCCTCCATACATTGAGGGAGAGGAGGGTTAAAGTATGTATTACAAAATTTAAACAAATATTTAGAACAATTTCATTGGACTTGTCCTTTTTTAAATTCATTATTATCTGTTATGAGTCGGCTAAATTTTACAATGGCATGAAAGAATAAGAAACGATAATTTTTGTTACTGTTGAGATTTCCGAGAAAAGAAATAAAATCGTCAAGAAGTCATCTAGAGAAAAGTAGTTGTTCACTGCAACATTTAGATGACTAGAATTCGTACTAATTACATAATAAATTCCTTTCTATTCAGATCTGTAAAAAAAAAAGGATGCCCCTATCATACTCCGTACCATTAATAAATAAACTTGCACAGGATGAAAGCGAGATCATCAACTTTTGCGCGAAATCAAAATATAGTGCACGCGCGAGCCGAAACGGTGATAAATAATTCAACGGAAATAAGAAACTCATTTACGTTCTCGTAAATATATCCCCCCTTGCTCATTCTCTCTTCTCTCTCTCTCTCTCTCTCTCTCTCTCTCTCTCTCTCTCTCTCTCTCTATCTGTGTCTCTTTCTTTCTCTTTCACTCTCACGGCGCGTGGAGCCTCGCTAAAAATTGCATCTCCGGTGAGCGCGCGCACGCGCGCGCTGTCTTAATCAAGCCGGTGATGTATATCTGTATAACGGCCGCCGGGCTCGCCGAAGGTCGCAATGCGCTTAACTCTGGAAGCGCGAGTGATATGTATATATATATATATATATATATATATATATATATATATATATATATATAGGACGGAGACAGAGAGTCGCAGAGATAGAGAGAGAGAGAGAGAGAGAGCTGTAGCTAAAAGATGTAGGAGGCAATTGAAAAAATACACGCGCGCATTTATGCCAATCTCGCAAGGCAGCGAGAGATAACGGAAGGAGATAGGAGAAAGAGAGAAAGAAAGAGAGAGAGAGAGGGAAAGCGAGGGGTTGGATCTGAGACCGAGGAGGAGGAGAAAAAAAGGGTCTCGGGCGAAGGCGACGGCGCGGGCGGCTATATTATACGCCTCTCATGCGCTAGCGAGTTGAGAAATAACCCTCAAGACATTAAGAACGACCAACGTTCGTCTTTCCCTTTGTTCTTCCCGGGCGAATAAAGGAGCACCACTATTCGCGCGCGCGCACACTCTTGGGCGTTCGTCAGACCGGAGCAGAGCTTTGGAAAATGAGGAAATGGGGAAGGGGAGTGGAGGAGTCAGGGAAAACAGAGCTGAATCGTGCAAGCGTTAAATATTAAGCTTGGAAATGGGACCTCGACGCGGCTGCACTATTTATATATATATATATATATATATATATATATATATATATATATATATATATATGCAGTTTCTCTTCTATCACCGGCATTGATACTGCTCGCACTGGGATCGCACTCTATTGCGAAATTGAAAATTTCTTATATAATTTTTTAGAGTTATGATGCGAAAAATTGTGGCTGTTATACGTCGCTTCATGTGTCTACGAGTCGATATAATATCGAAATTTCGTGAAGATTGATGAAAATTACGATTTACAAATAAAATGGATGGTTTTAACGGAAAATTCATGGGTACGTCGAATGAGATGGAATTTTTTAATTTTAAACGAAAATAAAAATATAAAGTTGAAGTCAACGGAATCAGTAACTATATTGTGTATGGGTCGGCCTAGGACTACCTGTTGGACTCATCAATAAGCTGCGAGATGTCTAATTAATAAAAAAACATTTTGTTCTCTTATACACTCGAGGATAGCCATTAACTTCTTCAAATTCATTTGTAATTTAACCCTTTTCATGGAAATAAGGTGAAAATTATTATTTTAAATTATGATTCGCTCTAAAAACAATGTCTAATAAAATTTTTTATACGTGCAAACCTGTGAATCGTGTATAATTACATATATATATATAATTACACACACACAGACACACAGTTATCATCTAGTTCATTCAATAATATCGTAACTAATATATTATTTGAATTTTCCTATTTTTGGTAAACAAAAGTTCTTTCTTGTATAATGACACCGAGAGAAACTCGAAACATATATTTCCAGCGACACTTTCAAAAATTTTGAAAAATTCTTTTTACCCCATCTGTATTTCATTCAATAATGACAATGACTTGGTTGTCTACATTTGAAAATTATGCCTATTTGAAGATTTTTGGAGCGGTATTCAGCCCTTCAAACAATTTTAATCCGAATATTTTAACAGGCGTGCTGCTCATTTTAGCGTGTCAATTTATTAACTCGACAAAATAATTTATTCCCGAGCAAAGCAAGAAACATCGCGTTAGTGTCGAATTTTAATATATCAAGAAACTTCGTATAGGCGCTTGTTTTACGTTGAAATTATTTTGAAATTTATTTGAACCCATTTGAAACCATTTGAGAGCTTCTTTTTTTTCAATCGTTCTCTCTTATATGTCTCTATCGGTTCCTCGGTTATGTACAATTTCACATTATTATAAAACATGAATTATCGTCGTGCATCCATTTTAAACAAAGAAAGAGTAAGAAGTTGGAAGAAGAAAAAACTAAACAAAGCGAGGTTTTACTAATATATGTTATGAATAAAAAATTAGATTAATATAAATCTTAAGCCCGAAAAAACGATAAAAGAAAAAATGTGAATCATTCTTTGCCAAATAATTAAAATACAGAAATGTAAAAATAAAAATATTTTGCACATATATAGAATATATAAATACATATATAGAGAATGCGAATGAAAACAAAATAGTTGAAATGAAAAAATTTATATACAAATCTAGTAGACATAATCTGAAATTCAAATGAAAAAAAAAAAAACCTATTCAATTAACAAGCTATAAATACGGAATCTACAATTAAGTCCACGATCTTTAAGAACATTTGATATTTTTTTCATTATTCCTGATTTTGACAATGGACGCGCAAAAGCGAATTGGTAAACGAAAATTGCTCCCGTCGGTAGCTCGAGCGACGACGTAAGGAAACCGTTGAACGAAGCCGAGTGAGTACCTTCGACGCAGGAAGGTGCCGATTAAGGGATCGAAGAGTGTGTATTACCGAAGGAGGGGAAAAACGAGTATCGCCTGGAAAATCATTCACAGAGCTGCGAGGCCGATCTTTATGGCTTTTTTCCCAGCAATGCCGGCCGTTCTTTTCTCGAAGACTTTGTTTTCTTGTTAATGTTTTTGTTGTTGTTTTTTTTTTTTTTTTTTTTTGTTCGCACGCATCCTCTTTGTACGCTCACTGTCTCCTTCCGGCGGCCCGAGACGCATTGTTATTACTGTTATCATTATATCCGCACGCACATTATGAATTGCCAATTATGCGCGGAGCGTTACGCGAAGTAAGCCAGATAGCGACTGACTCTTGTTGGTTGGCAACAATGTTTGCTTTCAATCTAATATATATATATATATATATATATATATATATATATATATATATATGAATTATTTTTGAAACTCTTTCTAAACTTGAAAAAGCTTATTAAATACTATTCTTTTAATAAATTATCTCCGTTATATTTTCAGCGTATAAAATCATCTTGGCGCTCAGATTGTAAAATAATTCATAAATCGACTTTATGAATGAATAAATGGAGAAGAGAGAGAGAGAGAATAGAGAAGAAGCAAAATATGAAGTTGACGAAGGAAAAGTTTACCGATGCAGCCTTTTAAAAAATTAAAAAATAAAGAATTTTTCAAGCGAATAAATATTAATTTCAGTTATTTTTATTCTATTTCGTATAAAAAGGAGAGATTTGCATTTCTATATTAATTCAAGAGCTTTCCCGTAAAAGTTTTACTTCGTCGCAAATTTTTATTATTTTTATTCCGTTGCGTAAAAAAGAAGAGCTTTTGCGTTCCCGTGACAATTCGAAAGATTTTCATTAATTTAAAATTCATTAAATTTTCTTTCTTCGTTTGCGCATTATCAACAATTACTTACGTCATTATATAGAAAGTATACTCATATATATATATGTATATATATGTATATATATATATATATATATATATATATATATATGTATGATTATTCTAGAACTAGATTATCTCGCTGAAAACGAAACATCATAATCAAACACAAAGCAAGAAACAATTGGAAGCCAATCATAAACTACGTTTGATCACATGCCAAGCTCTTATAAAGTAGAAAAACTGATTTAACAAAATAACTGTACCGAAAATGAGCTACAACACTGATTTCGTACTCTCTCTCTCTTTCTCTCTCTCTCTCTCTCTCTCTCTCTCTCTCTCTCTCTCTCTCTCTCTCTCTCTCTCTCTCTCTCTCTCTCCTCTCTCTCTCTCTCTCTCTCTGACTGTCTTTTTAAGCCCTGGCATAAAAGAATGCTTTTAGAAAAATTTTCACCCAATGCTCGAACATTAAAAGTGGAACGAGAAACACCTCTTCAACGTCAAAACGGCTCTGTTTGCCCCAAATTTTTTCGTTGAAATCATTTTAGCCCGGCTGATCTCCTTTTGATGCATATATATATACACACAATATAAGTAGCGAGTAAAAGAAGAAATTGAAGGCGTAGGGAAGAGGTAATCAGTGAAATAAATAAATATAAATCTTTAGTAAATACCAAAAAAAAAAAAAAAACAAAATGCAAAGAACACAAATCGAGAAGGAAACGCCGTCAGCGACGGCTCTACCAACGTCCTAAAAGAAAAAAAAACTACTGGACGGATGCTCGCCCCGCCGCTCAATCGTAAAAACTTCGCATATAGGACTGCGCGAGTACGTCCGCCTGATGTTTTACCCCTCCCCCCACCCTACATCGACCCTCGACCACCCCTTACTCGCGCTTCTTGCTCACACTCTCTCTGTATCTGTATCTCTCTCTTCTCTCTCTCTCTCTCTCTCTCTCCCTCTCTCTCTGTATCGCTCTCTGTATCTATCTCTCTTTGCGCAAATAAAGCATCGCTCGTATATTAAAGGAAAGGGGGAGGGGGGAGGGGGAGGGGGATGATGTGGTGCCACACGAGGCGGGTCAGCCGGGCGCTCTCCCGCTGCTCGGCATCGATGAAGCCATTAATGCCGCGCGCGTCCCCGCCACGCGCGGCGCGCTCTCTCGACGCCGCGCCTGGGCAGCCCGGCGATGGCCTTTGCGAAGTGCGCAGCATATTTAATTAATTAACTTTCGGTTCGAGGCGCAGCCCCGGAGCCGTAAGTTTTTTCTCCTCACTCCGTCTCTGTCTCTCTCTCTCTCTCTTTCTCTCTCTCCCTCTCCCACTTGCATCGCCATCTGCGTCGTTTTATTTTCCTCTTCTTGTTTTTTTTTACTCAAGAATAAAAAACAAAAATAAAAAACAAAAAATAAGGAAGAGGGATCTGAATATGTATATATATATATATATATATATATATATATATATATATATATATATATATATATATGGACACGAAATTCGTGGCGCAAAAACTGCATAATTCGCATCGCCGAGCAAAACTGAAAGTTTTTCGAAACTCGCGTAATGCGCGAAATAATATGGACAAAGTAATTTTACATAATTCACGAAAAGTTGTTTAATTATCATACGGAGAAAACTTTTAAGCAGACTATGCATTATCATTTGTATATATGCGTTACTCTGTTGCGTATTAAATTTTACGCGCCCAAGTCTACGGGCTTAAATTGTTTTTTCTCGAAGAAAATTTCTTTATATGTACGAGGCACGGTAATGGATTTCGCCATACGATTCGGCAAAAACGTGTTTTACCCTTCAATGAAAGAAATTCCTGCTCGACAATTTTTCTGTATTATTTGTTGAAAAACAAAATTTAAGAAGGAATAATAATTCTATTTACAATGTCACTGTTGATGATTTAAATTAACAAATTGAATTTTAAACTTCAAATTAACAAATCATTGATAAATGAAGATAAAATCAAATTACACATTGACAAAATCTCAAACATTTACAAGGAAGTAAGATTAAGTAAATGAGCGATCTGTTGAACTCGTCGGTAAGACGACGAGCGAGCTAATATTAGAGGTGCGGTATAATTAATGATGACATTAAATTTATTTTCGCTAAAAAGAAAAAAAAGAAAATAATTCAAACAAACGCGTTTGTTGCCGTAGCGAAATGGCATTCTTGTTTTGATCGACTCGAAATAATAGCGAATGTATTGTAACTAAATATCGTAATGTACCATGCTAGAATCGCGGCCGTCGAGTATATATATACATATATTATATGGGTAAAATGTATTATAAAGAAAAAGGAATTTTAAAAGTCCAATTGGTTAAATAACGAAATTCTCTATTCTAATAAAAGAATATAATTATAACAAACTATAATAACGAATGATATATATATATATATATATATATATATATATATATATATATATATACATGGAATTTTACATAATTCAAAACGGAAAGAAAACACAAATAAGCAACTCACATATGAATTTACAAGTTCAATTTATTTGATAAAAACGACAGCGGTTCATCGCGATACGTCTAAGTTAAGTTCACCTGCTCGGCCACCTGCCTAACTAACGCGCGAGTCGAGCAGGTGTCCGAAGGGCCAAGCGTACAATGCAACAGCCTTTTCACGTGCCCGTTTCGAATTAAAGAAACTGCGGTTTGCATGACGATCCGTCCGAAATGGACGTCCTATTAATTTGGCGTGCAGTCGCATCGAAGTGACTTTTTACATATACTTTTCTCAAACATCTCCAATAAATAAGACATTCACCATATATATATATATATATATATAAGATAGGCCAAAAGTATATATCTTTATAACGCAGACGTTCACCCTTCGCGCACCGTCAATATACGTTCGAGAGATAGAGAGACTTCGAGGCGCTCCGCAAAATTGAATGCAAATAGATTCACTGAAGGCGAATAATGCGCTTCCCCGCCGGCATCAACGTAGCACCAAATTCTCTCCCGGTCTCTCTCCTCTCTCTCTCTCTCTCCTCTCTCTCTCCCTCTTCAGCGAGCGTCGGTCATGTGTATATATGCATAGCCATTTATTTGTCCAGCCGCTGTGAGAGACGAGTCGCACTTTCTCGTTCTCTTGCGCCCGCGCGCCGCCGGCGAGGGAACCGATATGCGCGTATACAAGCGACACTCGTCATTAGAGTGGCTTGGGGGCAGACTAAAGAGAGATCGCATATCTATATATAGGTATATATATATATATATATATATATATATATATAGCCGTTGTCTGAGATGAACCAGGGAGTGTAGCATCAGAGCACCAGCTCGATATAAATGTTTTATAGTTCAACGAGGGTTTTTCGGAGAGACTGGAGCGGCAATGGCTTTCTCTAACTGTCTCTCTCTCTCTCTCTCTCTCTCTCTCCCTCGTCGTTAATTCAGCGTACACCGGGGGGCCAAATGGTATTACTTTCGGTATCCGCGACTGCGGGGGTTCGGAGGGCAGAGGATGGGGGGGGGGTGGCATGCAGATTAAACGAGAGCCGATGTCGATGAGACGCACCCTTTGTCGCGCAGTCGGTCCGGCTCGTTCCTCTCGCTTCCCTGCGCTGTGCCCCCATCCCCCTCCCTCCTGCGAATTCTCTTATTTCCAGCGGGTGACGGCGGAGATGCAGGAGGAGGAGGAGGAATATCTTGCCGAGACTCTGTATATGCGTATAGAACAGCATCGTAAACGCCGCCTCATTATCCATTAAGAAATCGCTCCATTTCAACTGGTCAATGGCGAAGGTACAGCGTGACGACGACGAGGTCGCTCTTCGCCGAGCGTTAAATCTCGAATTTAAGTGGTGCAACGCTGCGGGGTAAAATCGCGTTGGCGGGAGGGATTCGGGACGATTGGATTTTGGCGATCGAAAAGATAATGTCAATGATCGTTGGGCGGCAATTTGGATTACAATGAAAAATTTTACTCTCATTGTACGCAAATGCAAACTTCTTTTTTTCTATTTCATGTTATTTAACGTCGCTCTAGTCATGCTTTCAAATACCTGCGCTGATCGGCAGATCGGAGGTCTCTTATGTGTATGCAAAGAAGGGACATGAAAATTATTACAGCGGTGCTCGCGTCGATCGGCCGAGGTCGGGATTTGAACTCGGATCACCAAGTTATTTACAATAATATTATAACATAATGTCCTAATAATTATAATTTATTTATAATTTAATCTTATTAAGATTCGATCAAAAGAGATAAAGTATTTCGAAAATGATTTTTTTTTTATGAAAGTTGTGTTTTAAGTTTAATAAATGCTCATCATTTCATCGTCCGATAAGATCAATTTCTTGCGCATTGATTTTGGTGATCGTATAGTAATAGAAATATGGATGCGCAGGTGAATGAGCAATGCGTCAGAAAATATTCATTTCTCACGTTGCTTATTTTAATTAATATCCACTTTTAAGCAGCACTTCGTCCTGTTAAAAACACCATTGTAGACAAATTTTCATTTAACATTCACGTGCAAATTTTTTTTCACGTTCATTTTAAATCTATATTACAAGAGGGATACATTTAGTGACAATGAATTTTAACAGCACCTTTCTTTTATATAGACGTATAGCAAATTAATCTATATTTTAATTGTGTTTAAAATCCCATAACTTCTACTATTCCAAAATAATGTTATAATAAATCATTTATATTAACCATTAGTTAATATAAAAGATATTTGTCCAGAGTATAATGCATTAGAAATGTAAAATCTTACAAATAAATTTTTTTTCATATTTAAATTTTCTAAAGAATGAAGTCTACGGAACAGCTGAAAATATTTGAAAAACTCCCTTTTGTCGCATTAAATTGTCATATCCTTTTATTCTGCTCGTAAGAGCGTTTATTATTCATTGAAAATACATGTCCATAGCGGCAACGATGTCGGAGAAAAATTTGAAAATGTTGAACTTTTAAAATGTTAAACGAACAAAAAACAAAGGATTTCAAGTCTGCAGGAACAAATGAAAACCCTATGAAAAAGACGTTTCGTCGATTGATCCTCGCTTGGCGAACGACTCCGCCGTATTGCCAGAGGTGGACGTACGTGATTCGTTCGTCGGTCAATCACTGCGGCCGAACATTCCTCGCCCGTCAGAAAGGGATGGCATTTGTCCTATTATCGTACGCACCGCGCGCCATCGGCGATGGCAAGAAAAAAAGAACGACAAACTATAAAAAAAATCGACGAGAGCCGTGCGCGTAAACAATCGCGCGATGTCTTTTACAGATACATCGCTGACGGTATATATATATATATATATATATATATATATATATATATAATATATCTTCATCGGAGCGCCGAATAATATCGTCGCCACCCGTGGCCGGCGGCGATATATAAGAAACGATCAGCATCGATATGAGGGGAGACGTGCTGCTCGACGATGCGACTTTTATATATAAATATTGGAATAAGAAGAGGCGCTGATAGGGAGACAGAAGGAAAGAGAGAGAGAGAGAGAGAGAGAGGGTGGCAGGGAGAGAGACTATGTTAAATCGCGCGATTGGCGTCCCCTCGGCGACTTTCAGTCCACGCGCCCGGATGTGCGTCGCGTCATTTGTTTCTCTCGTCCAATAGTAGCCCTTCCTATCCCTCGCTCGCTCGCCCCGTATTATAGCCCAGCACTAAGTCCTCTCTCTCTCTCTCTCTCTCTCTCTCTCTCTCTCTCTCTCTCTCTCTCTCTCTCTTCACCTCGATCTGTTTTTAACGACAAAAAGAAAGATAAAAAATGCATCAAAAAAAAAAATCGCGATCGCGCGTACACGTATACAGAGATATTCGAATTCACCCCGGAGGGGTGGAAGAGGGTACGGCTATGGCTAAGTATTTTCCAGAAGAAGAATTTACATAGCGAATTTTAAACTCCGGGGGAGAGCGGAAGAGGGCGAGAGACAGAGACAGAGAAGGAGATCGATCGTCTTAAAGCGGATCTCGTTAAATTTACAGCGCATCGAGTTTTTCAAAAATTCGCGTGCTCGATCATTGCGGTATTAAATGATAAATTAATAAGGATAAGGTTGGAAGTATCGTTTAGGCGAATATTATTGCTCGTCCAAGTTTAAAATAAATTTTTCTCGTTGAAAAATTCAAATGTATTTTCCACAGGACGATAGTCACAGTAAATTATACTTTACTTAAGAAAATAAACCAATATTTTGGAGAAAAAGTATCTTCATTCTCCTACATAAACTCCTTTCGCTGCTATATCCAATGCTGACGCAAGTTCGATATTATCGTTTCTAATACTGTTAAAATTAGTCATTAATTGCTTAATTCACTTCTACATCGTTAATTACAAGTTGCGACCTCGGTGACATTTTCTCGAAAACACACCCCCTCCCACTTTTTCGCCAAATGCGGCCGTGTTTTCTCGATTACGTCCCTGAAACATGGCAACGTAAATTTCACACAATACTCGCCGTGTGGAGTTCTTTCACCTACGATACCATAGATGAACATTATTCTCGAAAAATGGAAAAATTGATCCCGTGACTTGGAGCGTTGGCTCCGTGCTTCGTTCGCAATGGTGAAGCAATTACGAGAAATGTTTGCTTTATCGCTGAGAAAATCGTCAAGCGTTCGACCATGTTTACAGCCCTGTTTTTGCTACAGTGCAAAGGGAACGCGCTGCAAATCTTACGCGCCATTGCTGTCTCATGTCCACTTTTTTAGACAATAGATGATTGATGATCGTTCCCTTGGTCGATGCATTTTTTTTTTTATTTTTTATTATCATTTTTCAATTCGGCAACCCAATATCGTACTTTTGAAAACGAATGAGCACACACTGCTGAACAAGTATCTGGTTCATTTATTGCATTTACCGATCTGAGATCTATGCAAGAACAATTTTTTTCATTTTTACGGATTCGCCGGGGACGTTCACTACTGATCGGCAGCAAATAAATACTAAACAATGGAACGTCCTGAAAATTGAAATATTATGCGTAATAGATTGTGCAATTTCAAAGGCAGTGAAATTTCTGAAACACCCATCGCCATCTCTAGGTCGGCGCGGATACTTTCAGGATTCTCGCTCTAGATTCTTTTCAAGTCGATATATCTAATTAAAAATATTTAATGATTTACAATATATATAAATTACGGTATTTTTATTTTGCATCCTATGAAGGAATAGGATATATTCAATTTCATCATTACAATTGGTTCAGTCTCTGACGTCGATCCGAAGCGGTGCGAAACGTTAGGCAAAGCCGACACGTAAATTCCTCAAATTTGACGATGGTGTGTGTAGTCACAGATTGTTCTTTGCTTAATCTGAGCACATTTATATTGTTGTTCTTATTTCAGATTCAGCGGGAGTGATTATGAATTTAATTATAAAGAGTGATTATACTTTAATTATATTATTTTATAAAATGCTATAGTATCGACAAAAATATTTATTAGTGTACTTTGAAGTTTTTGTAATTATTCGAAGAATATACTGAACATTATTTATCGCAGTAAATTTTTTCTACTTTTGCATTTAAAGAAGCGATTAAACTATTCTAAATATTCATAAATTCTGTTTAAATAACCATTAATCGCGATTTCTATAAAAAGTTTTAGATTTACAATCAATTCGACCGCAAATATCGATTAAATAAGTTCATAAAACATTCCAAATGCTTCTTCTGTGATGGCTGGCTTTTCTCCCGTAATCCAGTTTAAATGGATACTCCGAGAGTGGAGGCTTTCATTCTCTCTCTCTCTCTCTCTCTCTCTCTCTCTCCCTCTCGGACTGCCGACGCAGTCCACCGAAAGTTAAAAATCACGAGAATGTCAACCACCCCGCCCTGCCCCAGACAGAGATCCAAGTCCTATAAGTAACCTCGACAATCGCTCTTCCCTCTTGCCTTTACGATCCCGGCGATTTTCGGCCGTGTCCCGGCGAGACTGGGCGCGCGTTACCGATGCGTAGTCGGCGCGGCCGGCGCGGAAGTGACACAGAGAGTAAGAGTGAGAGGGGGGGGGGAGAGACACAGGGCTAGAACCGAATGCGTCGAGGCGTGATTAACGCGGAAGCACGGCGCGCGCCAGCGGGAGAGGGCTGGAAAAATAAAACTCTCGGCGCCCCGCAACGCACGCGCTCGAGTGCGTCGGGGAAGAATAAACCGCGTGCTTCAAAGGTGCGGAGCCCGGGAGTCGCGTTAGTGGCGGCGGTGTGGCGGCGGTATATTTATGCGCGTGGAGGCGGGTGCCGGCACATCCATCAACGACGCCGATGCAGAGAGTAGCAGGCGCACAGGGTGGGAAGGAGAGGTAGAGAGAGGCTGAAAGGACCTTTTGGGCGGAATCTTCGCCCTAGCTCCCTTTTTATATTTCTTGCGAGCACCCCCCTCTCTCTCTCTCTCTCTCTCCCCCTCTCGCTTCTCGCTTTCTGTTTTTGACAGGAGAGTCGAGCTTTTCAATGAAATTCCATAATATTCACTTGTTTCGCCACATCAAAGGTCTTTTACGTGTATGTATGTATATAAATCCGCTGCTGAGATGTTTGACGATTGGGAATTTATGCCGCCTATTTTGCAACATCGGCTATATTGTACACGCGCGCTCCCCGCTTTTTTTTTCTTTGTCATTCCTGGGTTCGAAAGCGTGAAGCGGAAAGGAAAGTTCGCACGGCAAATAGATTGCATTTCAGGAGGCTGTACTGAATTAAATTAGTCCCGATAAGGAAATAATAATATATATCTATATATATATTTCCATCCGTTGAGATTTTGTCGAAAGAACGAGTGGATCGTAAAGTCAACAGCGCTTGAAGTAGAGCTTTAAGTAATTGACCTATTAGAGTACTTCCAACGGTTTTTTCTCCACGCCGGTGCTTATTTTCATAATAATTGAATTGTTCGAACGCGACAAAGTGGTATACGGAAAATTCAAGAAATGCCTTTACGATAAATTGTTGCCAGATGCGTTCGATGGGTAAAGTAATCTAGAATTGCTGGCGATACGTACAGTCGATTTCTTTTTCCTCTATTGATAGATTCGTCCCAAACGTATTAATATTCACAATCTCAAGTAGATTATCATGAATTGAAAAAAAAAATTTGATGTTTAACACAACCACAGTTGATTAATCATTCTGCACCATCTTGCAGGACCAAGAGAGCTGAACTGACTGACAGAATCCAACCCATTGGTTTAGAATCATCCGATAGTTAATGCCCTGAGTGTTCTGTTCAGCTCTCGAAAGGGGGCAGGGGTCACTTTACTGAAACAATTCCGAGTCCAACCGACAGGGTTAAAAAATTTTCTGGTACCTTGTGCCACGTACACATCCTCTCGCGCGGGCTCTAAAGAAACTTACAAAAGAAAAAACCTTTAAAAGCTTATTTTCCATTTCAAACGTTTCTCGACAGAATGATTAGTTAAGGTTAGCTTTCAATGAGATGACTGGTCGTTTGATTTCCACAGCGTAACCATTAAACCACGATTGATCACCAGTTACGACCCTCCGGGAGAAAGAATCCGACGACTTCTTAACCATGTTCACGCATTCCTTTTTGAATCATTTTGAGAAATTTTGTTACAAATTTCCCAGCGTTACCGTCACAGGAGCGAAATAATTGGTTAAAAATCAGAAATTCAGAATACAAGCTTTGATCTTACTGTTGGGAATAGGAAAAAATCGAGGACGAGTCCAAATACATTCAAGTAACATAGTCGTGAAAAACGAATTAAAACTTTTAAAATGACCGTATTCGACAGCATGGACAAGCATGAGTACCAATATAACGTCATGTCACAATGAAAATCGAATACACGCAAATCGCGCAAATTACAAATTCGTAATGTTTCTTTTTTTAATAAACTGGGTATATTCATCTGACTCTTCAAGCACAAATATTACGCAAACTTTGCCAAATCCAAAAATGCCCAGTCCAACCAAGTAACAAAAATCTGCACTTCCGACGCTCAGCAGCTCTTACCGCTGCGACAGAAGTAAATACCAACGGAATCAAAGTCAATACATACGTGTATATCAGTTGAAACCAACGACGATTCACGGATGCGATTAATGAAAGCGAAGCGACAAAATCTCAAGCGCGCAATTGTAATTGAAATGCGCCGAGCGGAGTGTGGGCAGCGGTGATCGCGTCGTATGAGCAAACGGGAGGGGGGCACAGGATTTGTATACCGAGCACGTGCACATAACGCGTCGCCGGCAGGCTTAATTGGAACCCAATCAAGACGATTAATCGCTTCGAGTGCTGGACGGTAAGACTGTGTACATATATATATATATATATATATATATATATATATATATATATATATATAACGCAGTCCTATAGAACAGTGGCGCACACGCAGACACGGGTAGCTATTTAGGTATTATTTAACTACGCGAGCACGCGCCGGAGAAGGATGGTTAGAGGAGTTGGGGGAAGTAAGAGGAGGCGGAAGGGTGGAACCGATATTTGCACGGGGGCGTGCACCGTCCGAGCCATATTTTACCGTTTAGTCGCCGTACGGCGAAGGTGCCCGGCGCAGGCCGCGCGTCGCCTGCTTTCGAGAGCTCATGGAATCGAATTTTGCAGGTCCCTTCACCCCCTCCCTACTCTCTTATGTGGGCACCACGAAGAGAGAGAGAGAGAGAGAGAGAGAGAGAGAGCATCAGAGAGGGCGATTGTTCGTTGGCTATATATATATATATATATATATATATATATATATATATACGCACATGCGCGACCCCTTGAATCCTAGAATTGGGAGGCACTGAGAGAAAGAAATGTTACCGCTCCGCGAGGTTGTTGGCGCTTGGGGCTAAGAGAAGTAGGAGGACCGCGCACTAGTCGGGAAGTATTAAATTTTCTTCGCTTTTTCTCCGTCGATTCACGGGGAATCGGATGTTCAAAGGCGGGTCGTAGATGCTTCTGCATGTCACTATCTCCCTCTCTCTCTCTCTCTCTCTCTCTCTCTCTCTCTCTCTCTCTACCCCCGCCTCTTTCAAACTGCTCATATAGTTTATTCATGAGCTTAATTCCCTCTGTAGTACAGTTCAATGAATCCTATTTTTATCTTTGAGCAACGTCATAAATATGTATTCGTTGCAAGTTTCTTTTTTCTGCTCTCTGATCTTAAAATGACAGTTCATTTTCTCGCATTGGACGTAATGTTTATTTATTTCTGATAAGAATGTCAATGTTAGGCTAAACCATACTATTATTTGAAATTTAGTGAGATCTTCATAAAATATCGATTTTGAATGATAAGAAATAGACATGAAATATCGTACCAACAAATGTCCAATGCTCTATGAGGTGAAACAATATTGACTTCGAGCTCGACCTTGATATTTGATATCTTCGATCTTTTTAAAAAAAAAAAAAAACTAGGCTACGTTTATAGTTATATATACCAGTGACTTTTGGATCTGTTCATCTCCACATTGAAGTTAAAAATAAGGTAAGAAAAAATAGTATTTCAAAATTTTTTTGGACAGATTTTGCACTTATTTATCATTTTGAAATAAGATAACGTTCAAACTGTGTATTAAATTTGTATTCTTACATTTTGAACCAAGACCAATAATTTCAAACTTCTTATAGAAATAAAATTTTCATCTCCTAGTTGAAAAATGTGACAACAACCCCAAAATTTTGCTTGTTACTGCGCTTGCCGCGATATAATAGAGAAAAATGTAATCTAACGTAATCGCATATAATTTGATATATGAAACTTCAGTCGTCTTTTTTTAAATTTGCTTTAACGAAAATTCAGCTTCTCAAACGAATTTAAAGTAAACACCAATCTCAATTTAATTATTATGAAAATATACCGAAGTTTCTTTATACTTAATTGACCCACTTGAAATTTGTAGAATATCTTTTTCTGTAACTATTAAGAACCTATATAATCTAAAATATTAAATCCATCCTTAATTATCAATTGACCATTATCTTGTTAATTACCATTATATTCTGTCAATTTCTAACAATTCCGAATAACTGTATCAAAAGAAAAATCCCAATTACGCTCTTCCTCGACAAATAGTTTGCTGCTCTGAAAAGCAGATAAACAATAATGAATCTCGAATGATATCGTGAAAAAAAAGGAACAAATCCCCGTCCCCGTGCATCACTAATCGATTGACAAGATCCCCGGCCATGACAGCCCAGTCCGGAGGCTCGCTATATTAATAAGACAAGCGGGAATCTGCATCGGCCGCAATTCCTAATAACTATTCAAACGCTATATATTTATATATACAGAGCATCTTGTCGCGCGCATCTACCTTCACGAGGGATAATTTCTGGCTGGAGCGGTCTCGTCCCTCATAACTGGGTTACCTCGTTAAAGCAGCGGGGCTGACTGAAAGGAGGACGGGAGAGACGCGAGAAATTGCGCGCGCGGTCACGTATACATCTATCTATCTATATACCTATCTATATATCTATATACATATAATACATTGCAGGTCGTATCGTAGAGCCATCTTCGTAGCGCATCGCTTTCATTAGGGCGTCCCTCTTAAATAATACCACACCGATACAGGATACACCGCATAAACGTCCGTTGCCGCGACTGCTGCTACTGCTGCAGACGTCGTCGTCGCCGTCGTCGGCTGCATTTCCGGCGACTTTTAGCGCGCTGGCTCGTTAAAGTCGAAAAGGATTTTTTCGCTAATGAGAGCGATCTCTCGACCCTCGGCTCCTCGTCCTCGTAAGCACGACGACGTAAATTGAGTTTAAGGGAGGGGGTGTAACAGAGCAAGGCGTCTCGCCGTCGTGATATCCTCAGGCGACGTCCGGGATTTTTCAGGTCAAAACCTCAAAATCTCTCTCTCTCTCTCTCTCTCTCTCTCTCTCTCTCTCTCTCTCTCTCTCTCTCTCTCTCTCTGCGTGCGCGCGCAAAATGTCGGATAACCTTACTTCCTCGCTTAGTAGACATCGCCCAGGCTAAGTCGCTGAATACACACACAGATGAATTCTAGGATATAATTCTCTAATATATTTATATTTTCATTTCTTTTAAGGCTATTTTTGAAAAGGATGCGTTAGTATCTAAATAATAATTTCTGGATTTTACCATGATCTGCCCTAATTAGGGTACCAAGAATAGACATATATTTATAAATATTGTAAACTTATTCATTCGATTTTTTACTTTAAAGCTTGCTTGTTTATGCACATGTGTAATTATCAATTTCCGGATCTTCTCTTTATTCATCATTTACGTGTTAGTCGATAAATTTAAAAATACGAACTTAAATTCTTATTTATTATGCAAAGTTTCTCTATATAAATATCTGTATCATTAATTTATGAATTTTACAACAATCTAATTCTAAGAAGATGAAAAAGGTATACATCAGTTGTTTTCTATTTATATAAAACAATTCATAAAATTAAAAAACCGTACTTTGTTCCTATAAATTACTTATAAAAATATCTTCAGAAAACTTTCTAAAACTTCTAAGCTACGAAGAGTTTACTAAAAATCTTCTTGAAACAGGGTGAGATACACCAATTTTTTCGTTTCATCGAAAAAACATGGATTTTTGAATACTGTAAATTTTTTGTTCATCTATAAAAATTTCTGAAAAGTAGTTTACTGATTTTATCTTCATCTATATATATCGAGATGGAAATGTGATGAACGTTGTTTTATACGAACAATGGGGCTTACGTATTTTTTACATTTGACTATACAAGTGTGATCTATAAAAAACTTATTTATTTAAAAAAGTTATTTATTAGCACGTTCATTTTTTTTTCATCTCCAGGAAAATACGTTCCCAAGAAAATTCGAAAAAATAATATTCAACCTTTTCATAGATAATCGAAGTAACCAATTTTTTCATACTTTTAAATGTTAATATCAATAAACAGTTTTTTCATTTTGTTCCAATTTTAATTCTATGTTTAAATTTAAAACTTCTATCCAAAAGAAGAAAAGAAAGAAGAAAAATTAATAAAATTATTTAATGTTAACAATCGTTTATTCAATATTCTAGAAAATTAAAATTTAAAGCATATAATAACCACTTTCTGGATTTTCTAAAATTCGGACCTTGCAGAATCAAAACGGATAATTTGTTTTTCTTTTTTTTCGATTTTTCTACTGTAAAAAATTTTTCATTCGAATTTTCTATTCTATCCAAAATTGATAAAATTCAATATTACGTAAAGGAAATTCCGACATAAAACATTATTAGTAAATAATAGATATCATTTAATTTAGCAAGTTCCACGTTAAATTATCGTAGCACGGGCGATATCAGTATATATATATATATATATATATATATATATATATATATATATATATATGCGTTAGTGTGTGCGTGTATGTGTGTGTGTGAACAAAAATTTTAATTTCGTTCTATAATCCTCGAAGTCATTTTATAAAGGATTCGCATTGTGCGATAACCTAAGATTAAATGCATCATTTCTAAACCAATTATTTTAAACTTATTTCATGATTATACATAAATCATCTTAGTTATGTATGTATGTAATACGCAACCAAATAAGGAAATAACTTTTTTGAAAATAAAAGTAGATAACAGGCCAAAAAATGGTAATGCATGATGTAAAGAACGTAGCTCGCCAGCATAGATAAGAAAGTCGAGAAAACCGTAAGACTTTCGCCGGATAGTCGGTCCGCGATTTTGGTAAATTTAGCGAGCGAGCAGAGCCTCCGTGACGCGCGTCCCGCAACTTTTCCGCCTGGCTAATTTTCGGCTGTAACCCACCCGCCCGCCGCCAGCGTTTCCCCTCCATTGGGATTCAGTTGCGCGCGAGGCTCGCGATCTCGCTCGCGGTTCCGGCCGCCCGAGGCCCCGCGCATCCAGCTGGCCGCGCCGCTCTCGCACGCGTAACGGCGGCGCATGATGGGGGGGGGGTAGGGGATGGGGTCGGGTTGGCAATGTGAGTGCGAGGAGAGAGAAAAGGCGCTTGCGCACTTTTAATCGTGCAATTTAATTAAAAGCCGACGACCGCGTACGGGGTCCCACTAACTCACTGCGCGCGCGCGCGTGCACTTATTGTACTCTCTCGCGACCTTTACCCAGAGAATGGCCTGGTAATGCAAACTAACGTATGTACACATTTGTATGTGACGAAGGGGTCGAGAAATTATATCCACGCCGGGCGTGCGGCTGCGGAGCTGCTTTTATATTCTTCCGATATTTGTATGGTAGGTGGCTGGGGCGCGCAATCGATGCGCCGAGTCCCGCAGGAGCGGCTGGTGCAGCGCACTCTAACCTCCGCCCCCCCCACCCCGCCCATCCACGACGTTCTCGCTGTGCACATGCACGCGTACGCGAACGCCTCCTAAAATTAGATGGGTATACAGATCTCGTTCTCACGTTTATATATATATATATATATATATATATATATATATATATATATATATATATATATCGTCGAGCGTGCTGTGGCGGTAAGTTAAGGGGGGGAGGGCCAGAGATCGCGCATCGGGCAAACGAACGATTTTACCCTGATTTACGAGACACTGGAGAGACTCGCGCTCGACGCGTAACCCGCAGCCAAGGACAAAGGGAAGTGGTGGCGAGGGCGACGCGCGGATGGATAATGTACGGGATCGTCCGTTATATATGGCGAGTGTCACGGGGCGGGGCGGGTGCGAAGGGCCGCCTTTCTCATACGAAGGGCATTGCGTTGATTAATTTTGTTTTTTTTTTTTTTTTTTTTTTCTTTATTTGTTGTCACGAAATCGCGCGCAGATCGGGTGAGCGTGATCGAATGTGGACGTCGAACTGCGAGTGCATGGGAGCTCGGGATTTTGATCATCTCGGCTGAGAGATATCGAAAAGCTTAAGAATGATCTTGAGGTCGAGAGGTATACTTAAACCACTCCGATTATTTTTTGTATATACAGGTAATAATTTATCGCGGATATTAATATTTAGCGCTTAAATGTTTAACTGCGAAATTTTGAGAGAGCAGACTGGAAAAAGAAATTTAATAGATTCCAATAAATATTTCGTTTTACTGTGACGGTCAAAATATTCAGTTGCAATAATGAATTTAATTAATTATAATAAATTAAATATTTCTTATTAAATATTGGAACTGAATCTTTTGCTTGTTGAATTTACTTTGAAATTTATTGAGTACTTTAACAAGTTAGTATCACATATAAATGTTCTTTCATTCATACTAAAGTGTTAAGGTTAATATTTTTAATCGTTACTGGACCGCCGTGACAACTTTACTGGTCGCTTTGGAATATTTACGAAAAAATATTTAAGAAAATAATATATTGAAAAAATTGAAAGGACAAAGAAGAATGGGGCTACAAAACTCCAAACGTCCCCTAATATTAGCATCCGATATCTCAGAAAAGAAGCATTCATATGTAAATTCGTTGACTGTGCATCAAATATAACTAACAGTATTTCTTTAATATTTCGGATAATAAATTAATGTAATTATTATTACGTGAATAATCGTTAGGTGTAAGTAATAATGTTCATTTTTTAGTTTATTTTAAACTATCAAATAAAAATAATTTCCATATTTTGAAAATTATAATAGCGATGTTATGGATATTATTTTCTATGGATGAAAAATATTTTCTAAATTAAGCTTGAGAACTCAATCATAGCCGTTTAAATATCTGATTATAATCTTAAACAATCTCAACTCTTTATTAATCCTACCCTTTTTAATGGATAAAAATGGGGTGGGGGATAATGAAAAATTACAACAACAACAACATTTTCTTTATCTGGACAAATCCGGTAATAATAGTTATTACTTATTCATCAGATACATTGATTAATCCTTACGTTCGCCATTTCGAATTCTTCTATATAATTTTTTTGAAAAAATAGTTTTGATAAAACCGCCATTTCGAATCAATCATTATGAATTTGATAATTCTCAACTTAGAAGCAGAATCAGAGCCCTAGAAAAGACTTTTCACGCATAAAGAATATTTCTATTCTTTGACATTTAGAAATATTTGTCGAGTCGGAGAGCGTATAATATTCTTCCAAGCGGAGGGGAATAATCGCTTAACGAACACCCTTCGTTTTGCTTCTACTTGAGGGTCACTTTACCATAGAAAAACTAAAATTTCTGAATGTGCCATTAATTGATGGGGTTTTTATAGGCAATGTTTGGCCTGTTTGTTGTTCACACGTGCTGCAATACACTGTACAGTACAGAGAGACATAGGCAGAGAGAGAGAGAGAGAGAGAGAGAGAGAGAGTCGTATAAAATTGCTTCTTGAATGATACAAACTGGATGGCAACGGCAGCGCCATTACGTTCATTTTTTTAAATACACGCACACGCTAATGCATCACGCCGCGATGCTAACTCTCGTATGGAACGGGGGGGGGGAGAGGGTTAGAAAGGAAGAGCAACGTCTCGACCAATCTTTGAATTCGAAATGCCAGCTTTACCGTTCTATATACAAACAAAAATCGCGCGTCCCGTGACTCGGAGAGGGAGGGGGTGGGGTTGGGGGTAACGAAGACGCATACCTCTCACCACATTATGCAGCACAACGCGGCGCGACTCCCTCTCTTTATCCACCAAGAAACGACGCAGTCTGTAGAGGCCTCCACGGCAGGGAGCCCGTATACGCGCCCACGGCGTATATGCATACGACTCGATAGGGACGGGGACGCGTGTATACTAGATATCTGCATACTATATATATATATATATATATATATATATATATATATATATATATATATATAATCCTTTTCCACGCGCGTGCGAATCGGTCTCGAGAGTCGACAGCTGTATTAAGTGCCACGGGTGCGCGCGCGTCGGCGAACAAGGAGAATCGGCGTTGCGCCACCGCGCCGATCTAAGCTTGCGCCTATGTATATATATATATATATATATATATATATATATATATATATATATATATATATATATATATATATAAAGCGAGAGACAGTGGAAGAGATACGAGATACTACGCGGTGGTCGATATTATATATATATATATATATATATATCTAAGCACTCCCAAGGGTTTCGCATATGTAGCGTCGCCTAGTGCTTCTCAAACACAACTATATGAAGCCATCGCGCCGCGCCATTCTTCATTACCCGCGCGGCGGCATCCTCGGCAAGCACTCGAGACGCGCACGTGCCCGCGACAGACACTCCGAGTGCGCAGATATATAACGGGGAGCGATGAATCGACTCTGTGTATATCGCGTCGATTCTTCTGATCCTTCGGCCCCTCCCTTATTTATCTCTCTCTCTCTCTCTCTCTCTCTCTCTCTCTCTCTCTCTCTCTCTCTCTCTCTGCCTAACTTGCTCGCAGCCTGCCTCTCGCTTCACTGCGCGGAGACGATTCGGTGCTATATATAGACATGTATATATACATCATATACCGGTGGCCTGAAATTCGCTGTACCTTTGTCGTTCCCTGCTCTCGCGAACCACACTAGATCGATCGATTTTGCAGAGAGTTGCGGAGAGAGGGAGGGACGGAGTGAAGAGAAAGTGCAGAAGGAGAGCGAATTGGAATGATAAAGGGAGATCTCACCGATGATTATTTTGAAACATTTGATGCCCATGTAAATTTGGCTATATATCTAAATATATAGAGAGAGAGAGAGAGATAGAGATGCTCGCGCTATAGGCTCGAGTTATCTTGTATTAATGTCTCTCGCGATATCGTTATTATACGGTACTCATACGATATTGGTGAATTTATTCATTAAATATATGATCATATATGATTTATTTTTCTCATCCAGATATTTTCGCCTCATAGCGTTCGTCTAAATTCCTTTACTACAGCAATGGATTCGGGTGTAAGTACCCGATTTGGAAAATGTCCTTATATATATATATATATATATATATATATATGGCGATACATAATAGTTAGTTCAAAAATTATCAAATAAATTGTCGCCGATAACGTGGTACAAAAATTAGATGTTCAATTTATTTTACACGTCTGGTTCACGCCATTTTATTGACATTTTATTTACAATTTATTGTGTAACTGTATTAAAGGTTATATATGTATATATATGTATATATATATATATATATATATATATATATATATATATATAATGTGTATATATAATGTTACGAATAAATAGAATTACCCATTCGTACTTACCGAAATAATTCAACAATTCAAAATGAAGCGATAAAGCTATAAATAAGCGCGATGTTTTATCGTTATTCGTAAATATTTTAGTTCGGCTTGCCTGGTAATAATTCATGGCCAATACAAAATAACTTACTCGCTGTAATTTATGCTAATGAATATAATTTAGTACATATGACAAAAGAAACGTCCGAATCACGCAATATTCCAATATGAATATTTATGCGGCAGGGGAAAAACTTTCTAATTTTAAGTGAATTCTACATTCTAAGATGAATCAAGTATGCAATTATTCGGAATATTAATATAAGATAATATTTACTTAAGCTTAGATAAATATTTCACATAACCGATAGAAGTATGTGCTTCGGAAAAGCAAATATTCATTTTAAAATACGATTATTCGAAAAAACTCTGAAAAATAAAACTGATCTATCTGTATTAAATACTCTAATTGGTATGTAAGAGAATCAATGTTTACATTATGCAAGGCGATTCTTTATTTACTTGATTTGAGTAAATAATTGTTGAAAACAAGCTGTCGAACATCATAATGCAAGAGAATTAAAAGTAAGCAATTAGTATTTTAACTTATTAGTCAGGTATGCTTCTAATCTTCAAAACAATGATAGGGTATTAAATCAAGGTAACGGACTCGGTGCAGATTATCGAGGTAACTATGATTACCTCCCGAGTGAGCCTCGTACAATCTTTAAATTCTTGCTTACAACTCGTAATCGTACGCTGACTCGTCTTAATGCAAAGTCGCTTTGGCTCTGGCTCAGAATACGAATAAAAACTGACATTTTAAGCCAAAACAGTCCCAATCCATCATACCTCCGCCAATGTATCATTTTTTTTAATTATTATCAATTCAATTTCGGCCAAGATGTGCTGACTATAATATATGTAATTAGGTATACAGTAAGTTTCATGCATTTTTACATTGCTTTAAAATATTTCATTTAAATAGGGCCATCTTATCATTTTAATATCTCGGAAAATGAACGTTCTTACTTCCATCAAATTCGGGCCAAAATAACTTTAGTCTGTCTAATTGCATTGCCAATTTTTTTTTCCTTCAGATTTACTTGTTTTAATATGGCGGATGAAAATATTGCAAAAACAGTTATTTTTACATGCTCTTCGGGTATACCGTTTAACTGAAAAAACCAATGATTAATCAAATATTATTATGCATTTTGATATTCTTAGTGTTCTTGGCAATGGATACGCGATGAAAATGCCAAATTTCACGAATGACGGATTCAAACTGGTAGCCACTTTTTTAAAATTTATATTATCACGTTCCTTGCTTAATATTAAAAAAAAATATTGTGATTTTGAATTCATCGTATTGACATTTAGCATTTTAATAGTATTTTCATTGCTGGCAATAGTAAATAACTCAAATTGAATAATAATCTCTAGTTAAGCATTGCTGTTTTTTTTGTTCACTTAAAAAACAGTATACCAGGACAACAGGTAAAAAATATGTTTTTTGTATATATTTTCAGACGGCATTTTAAAGCAAAAAATAAGTTCAGTTCTCTAAAAAAAAAAAAATTTTAACGAAAATATAGAGGCTAAAGATCATTGATGAAAAAAAATCGAGAAAATAAATACATCCGTTTTCGATACATTAATGTCGTCCGAGTCATATCGAATAACTCATATATACATTTGGTTTTAAATACCTACTTTTACCCAAGTTTTATATTTGAATCTAATGGAAATCTATTGAGATTTAATAACTCGATAATTCATAATCCGTCGATCATTTGGAAATTTTAACTGCAGAAAAAATGTTGTCTAAATTCATATATTTCATAGAAGTAGATCGCTATACGAATGGAGTAACTTGATTTCAAGTAAATTACGTTCACTTGAATCAAATGATTTTATTTTTTTTTTTGTCATTGTACGCATAAAACCATCCTGTTCGCTTTAATCATACGAAAGAAGGGGCTATATTAATGGACGAGATTGGAAACGAAATTGAAAAATTATTACAATGTAACACATTGAATTTTACAACTTAAATTGACGTGACGAATGATAAATAAACTGACTTGATGAAGTTGCAATACCATGGTGAAAATGGTGCAGATGATTACGATAATAATGACGATAATGACAGTAATGACGAAGACGACGACGACGACGATGAAGATGAGGATGATGATAACGAAGTGTAAAGTTGGATTAATACAGGTTAATTAGGAATATCTTACCGCAGTCAATTGGGTCAAGAATAATTACTGTACAAATTATTCCGCGCCCAATAAGCGCAATAGGTCATATTTATTTATTACTTTTAATTACTCAATTCGACGCAATCGACACGAGGATCGCCTTGTTGCGCAGTATTTCTCTGTCCAAATCTAGCTCCGATTACTGTGTCGCCGTAAAGCTCTGCACATCTCACAAACGGATTATGACACGCGCTCGCGCGGTAAATAAATTGCGGCAACGAAAGGATTAGCATCAGTGGTCCAACTTGTGCAGAGATAACGAATGGCGGGGGGCATACGCTATAGCTAAAATTTGTCACTGTCCCCATATAGATATATATATATATATATATATATATATATATATATATATATACATGTTCGCGGTGCAGCAGCCCGTCAAAGAGGACGAGCGCCACGGCGGAAGGGGGGGGGGAGTTCTCTGCCGAACCAAGGCGTGGGGAGGGGAAAGACTTTGATCGCCATCGGCGGAGCAGCAGGTGCAAGCTGGAGGCAAGCAAAGAGGCCGAGGGCTGCTAAGCTCGACGCCGCGTCCGCGTCGCTGAGAAAAGAGGGGAAGGGGCCTCGGTTCTTCTTCCTCGTTTCCAGCCCCCTCACCCCGCTTTCGCGAAAGTATACGTCTGGAGGAGTGGTGGTACCGGCGCGCCCGATGTCGAGACGTGAATTTTAAATGAAACGCTGAAAGCTTCGGCTGGTGCTGCTTGGGCGGACGGGATGGGGGGGGGGGGAGAGCGGTGGGAGATCGGCCGTTGACTTCTGCTCCGCCGCGCGCATAAGATGCACGTATGAAGGGTTCGACGGACGGGGGGGGGCAGGGGGAGGGCGAGAGTGAGAGAGAGAGAGAGAGAGAGGTAGGCAGATGAAGGAGCGCGGACATAGAGCCGCGCGTTGAGAGACGCGGGAGAGTTATTAGGATACTGGAGATAGCGGTAATGGGGCTCGGCGGGAAAAAAAGTTGCCCGCGGAAAGAAAAAAAGAGGAGGAAAAGGTGGCCGCGGGGCCAGGCGCGGCTTCTTTCCCCGCAGAGCCGGGAAAAAGAGAAAGAGAGATGAGGTGGGGGGGGGGGGCGAGAGCGAAAGAAAGTGAGTCCGCCGGTGCTGAGAAAGGCTATTTGTTACACGTCTGTGGCTGGAATTTATCAGAAGACCATGCGTATATATATATATATATATATATATATATATATATATATAGCGCGCTTTGTCAAACAATTTTTTACTTTTCTTTTGCAAAGGGGCTTATGTACACGATGCGCTTTAGAATTACTTTGTTCAAAAAGTGGTTTCTACATTATATGGACACTTATACGCGTCTGAGTAATGTGATTCGATTTTTATTATTGCGCATGCGTAAAATAAAAATGAGCAAAATAAACGAGTGTACAGAAAATTGATGGGGCAGATTTCGCAAGGTTCCAGTACCATTGAATGATCCGTCGAATTGACGTAAATTTTAAAAATAACGTAAGTCTAAAATTTATAAATTAATGTAATTGTATAAATATCGTTTTTTTTATATTACAATAAAAATTGTGAATTTTATTTGGTACGGATCATAGTCGAAATACACTGTCTACGTTAAACAGGATTCTCTAATTAGACCTTGACAGCGAGACCAGTCGATTCATTAATTTACTTGTCATAATATCACTACCTCGTCATAATCGAAAAATTATTAAAAAATGAAAGTTATAAATTTGTTTATAGAAACTCGTGATTATTAGAAACAATATAATATAATTATATTGCAATTATTAATAACAATATAAATCGTCATTGTTTATAAACAAAAGCAGTCGGACTGTCGTTATATCAGTATAGTATATTATTGTACCAAGACTGTAAGACTGATAAAATTTTAATTAATTCAGAAACTCATCACTACTTAAGAAGCACATCTGTGTAAACATTTCAACAAAATCTTCCGTAAAATACAAGGTCTGGAGCTGCACTATTTACTTAAAAATTGTAAAAAGAATAGGCGAAATTGCGTTTTTGATCGGAATAATGAATCGTGATTCGTTTTGAAGTGAAAGGGAATATTAAAAAAAAAAATAATAAATAAACAAAAAATAAACAGAAACCGAGTCCGCCAAACAGGCCGTTCAATTATAATTAATCTGGATTATCCACCGCGCGCGTGTTATTAACTTCATGTACGACTTGCCTCTCCATTTAGCAAACTTTGTTTTTCCGATAATTAGCTCATTCGCCTATATTCATTCTCTCTCTCTCTCTCTCTCTCTCTATATATATATATATATATATATATATATATATATATATATATATATAAATAAGGCAAGCTTAATAAATAACCAATGCTAATGAATTGGTAATATACTTTTAAACAAATACAATCAGAATTAGACGATTCCGTAACGAATTACTGAGAATAACGGTACATCGAGCGTTTTAAAAACTTCGAATGAAAATTCAACGGTTTGAGAATTATTTCAATAATTTAAGCCATTGCTGTGTTTGCCATTGCAATGCTTTATTCTGTTTACTTATTAACGTACATTGCTAGCGAGTAATAATTGCAAGTAAGCTGACATAGTTCAACAATAGCATTATGCAAAGGTTTTCCTCTCTAATTAACGATTACAGTACGATTAGATCAATCGATTAATATACATATAATCATCCTATCGCCGCTATTCCGTCGATCCTCGATTTAAAGCACAGCCCGACAGCATCGTTACACGTCGAGATATCTATACAATTAATTGCACATTTATATACGAGAGACTTTTTGTTGTTGTTTTTTTTTTTTTTTTTTTTTTATCCATTTTTAAATACGGACGTTCGATCAATTGATTCCGCTGCACCGAATCCTCGCGTATGGCAATGAAACCGATCGATCGTACAGCGAGTAGTCCTTTTGTGCGGCGAATGATTGTTGACGCCAGCCAATGGAGATCGATCGCTGGGAACAATCGCGAAATCAAATTTGTCCGTGAAATTCGGGATTTCGAACAGTTACGCGGGTTTGAAGCGCAAATGGCGGTGTACGAGGTCTCATAGGTATTCTATTAAATATATATATATATATATATATATATATATATATACTTATCTAATACACAGTCCTCCGTCGATGCAGGCGTCGTAAACGCGTTTTACGTTGTACGCTTGCCCCCCCCCCCCATTGTCCCGTGCCACAGGCCGTAAAAATGTCCCTTTCGGCAGGGGCGATCCTCAATCTTTCCGCTGATTCTTCGATCCTACGCGTTTTGCCGAATCGCTGTCGCCGATG
This sequence comes from Sycobia sp. Sy_11, assembly GCA_018907035.1. Taxonomy (NCBI): domain Eukaryota; kingdom Metazoa; phylum Arthropoda; class Insecta; order Hymenoptera; family Epichrysomallidae; genus Sycobia; species Sycobia sp. Sy_11. The sequence continues at coordinate 1,846,535 of JACCIC010000012.1, read as the reverse complement.
AACGAACTATAATTGAGCAGGATAAGAGGCAGCCTTCAGGGGACGTCGAATATCTCTCGACGGTTCGTAGTAAAACTTCCTCACCTTTACTCTGAGATCCAATGGGTTATTCAGCACAATTAATAGTACTCTGTTATTCACAATGCTTCAAAATTATTTAATCGGAAAAATTTTCCATCGTACTTTGATCGTCATTTTGTATTCTAACATCTCCTTAATAATTTAACGGGAGAGAGAGAGAGAGAGAGAGAGAGAGAGAGAGAGAGTTAATCAATACGTATAAATTTGAAATGGGCTCATTAATATGCGATTCAGTTTTCTATTAAAAATTTGAATTATGTTATCTATTTTTATCTCCTGTTATTCAGGGTGTAGCAATGAATAATCTTATTCATATTTAATATATGCATACGCTCAGAATTTTAATTGCATTGATTTTCGAAATAAAAATGTTATCATCGTAGTATAGAAAATATCTTGCTCGATCTATATAAACGAAATGACAAAATCCTATAAATACAGTATCTGTTACGAAACGGTGTATAAGATATAACAAAAAAAAGAAGGAGGAACGATAGTTTTAGAAGAATAACAGACAAAGAAAAGTAAACGAGTATTTGCACAAATGGGAAAGCTGCAAAAGATACGTATACATCCTCCAGTACGTAATATATATATATGTAGAAGGAAAGCGTTGGAAACAGACTGCTCTTGAACGATTGCTATATAGATTGAAAATCGACTGGCAGTCTTTTACTATATACGTCCCGCGTATGTCTCTTTCTCTCTCTCTCTCTTTCTCTCTCTCTTTCTCTCTCTGTTTCTAGCGTTCTATCTCCCTCTACATATATATATATATATATATATATTTTTTTTTATTTCTCTCGCACTTCATGCATATACCTACTTCCTCTAGCTCCTTTTTCCCCCGATAAAGCGACGGCGCTGCTATTTCAGGAGGGGCGAGACGATTTTCCTCATCCGCGCTCCAGAGTCGAATGCACTCCAGACGCATTATATAGGTATCCCCTTTCTTTTATATCGAAAAGCTACATCTGCGTCAGGAGACGTTTCAATATATATTTATACACACACACACACACACACACACACACACACACACACACACACACACACACACACACATAAGTATTCCCCGGATGTATGACGATCCTGTTGCATAAACAGACAAACCGGCGAAAGATCGCACGAGTTCTATACATACGCGGGATAAACGCCACCCTCGGAATCGCTTTTAAGCAAGTAACGTGTGTTATAGGGATGTCAGTCAATTTTACATTCAACAACGTGATATTATATAGATATACTGTGTCGCGCACATGCAGAGCCATCGGAATAGAAATACGAAAGAGCTCAGAATAGAGATGCTTGTATGTATACAAATACTGATAGATTTGCTTTTATTTTATTTTTTAAGTTATTTTTTTTTATTTTTATTTTTTATAAATAATCTTGAATTTTAGAAACTATTGAGTATTCCCGTAATGTATTCTTTTAACTATTTTATATACAGGAAAATAATGGAACAATTTTTTACATTCATCCTCTAATTGAAACAACATTGACGTAATTAACGACGTCAGATCTCAAGACTTTTCTATTAGAACAAGCTGTTGTAATGCTATTTTATGCCGACGCTCTTTTATACCGATTGGATAAAAAGTGTTGTAATCAACATTATCTGTCAACATTAAATTAATAAGAATTTTAGTTAATTAAATGAAGAATTTTAACGAAATTCTTCAAAAGGTGTAAAAATGAGAATATCTTGAGTTTTATCTTGAGTTTTTAAGATTTATTTATAAATTTTAGTTGTGACATTTCGAAAACGTTATGTTTTTTACGTTATGTTATTCAATGTTATGTTAACGTTATATTTTTCAATGGGATATAATTAAAAAAATTTGCAATACTTCCATGTTTGTTTATAATATGTTTTTTTTTAATTTTTTGTTATTAAGTCACTTTATTTTTTATTTTTAAGTCACTTTTTTTATACAAAGAGAAATCAGTACATTATCTTTACATACGCATATAGTCGTTGCACGTACGGATTTTAATTAACGCAATATACGAACAAAGCTTACTCCTCATTCTGTTCGGTACACGGAAATTTTATTTTTTAACCATCTCTCATCGGATTCTAATAACGCATAATTATTTTTAAAAAATTCTTCGCTTCGCCATTCGGTGAAGCTTTTATCGCCCCATTCTTTGGAAAAATGGGGCGAGAAAAAAAAATATATATACATGTGTATATATACGAGGCGCGGCTATTAACTAACGAGCCCGATGCTACTGCAGAAGAAGTACGCGTGCGCCGAAGCTTAACGACTTTTAATCTGGCCTTGGCCTTCGTTTGTATAGGAGCTATTTTGGTTATTTTGTTGAAAAAATGATCGACGTAACAATACAGCAACGGATTGTTGTGAAATTTCACGTGAAACTTGGTAAAATTCCATCTGAAACTTATACTTTATTGAAACAAGCGTATAGAAATGAATCTTTGTAGCGTTCACGTATATTTGTGTGGTTTAAGCGTTTTCGAGATGGTTGAGAAGACGTTGAAGATGATTTACGCTCGGATCTGCCTTCCAAGTAAAAAATGATTGATAATCTTGAAAAGGCCGATAATCTTGTACGATCTGACCGTCGGTTGTGTATTCGCGCGATTGCTGACTCGATAGAAATGTGCGCAGAACGCGTGCATCAAATTTTACATGAAAATTTTAACGTGCGAATTGTGTGCGAATGACTGGAGACTAAAATCAATATTTGTACCGGCACTGTGAATGCGATCGAAAATTACTCAACTTATTACAAAGGGCAATAACGTGTGACGAATCTTTTGTCTTTACCTATGATCGTGGAACCAAGCCTCGATATCCAGGCAGTGAAAGAGTTCAACTTCGCCAAAAAAAAAAAAAAAAAAAAAATTATAATTCAAAGCAATGGTGATGAAAGTGCAAGTATATAATTCCATGAATATCGCGAAAAACATTCACTGGTTTTCTGAAGGTCAAACCGTTAACCAAAGTTACTGTCTTCGTGTTCTTACTGACTTTCGTGAAAGAGTAATAAAACAAATTACCCGAATCGTGGAAGAATAAGTCACGGCTTCTTCATCAAGACGATGCGCCGCTTCATTACGCACTGTCCATCGAGAGGTTTCTACCCTAGTAAAACATCACGGTGTTGGACCATCCATCTTGTTCGCCACAGCTTGCACCGTACGCTTTCTATCTCTTTTCCAAGGTGAAATAAGCATGTAAAGGAACAAAATTCGAGTCTGTCGAAGGAAAAAGCGGCGCGCGTCCCAAAGAAACTGACAGAAAAGCAAAATTCGAGCGCCCTTTCGGACGACGAAAAATTTGCATGGAGCGCTGTAGCTGTCGAAAGTGTAGAGGCTCGCGCGTTAAAAGACGCAAGTAGATGGGATCTATTCTACGCTGATATGTCGGTATGAATTATCGCTCTATACGAGTTACGCGAGCACACGACGGGCACGATGCTCGAATCTGAGACGGAATCGGAAAAATTGATAAAAACCATGGAGTACTTGCAAATTTTTTCCCACCGAATAGGAGCTCGCCATACACTTGTGCAGAGTTAAAAACGAAATCTGTTACAAGAACAGCTGCTACACAAACCGACCTATGTCACTTTTCCCAAGATAACCTTCAACTTGCGCTCATAAGGCAAAAAAAAAAAAAAAACTTGGTTTCATCCATCATTTACGGTGTCCGTGGCGGCGGCCCAAATATAACCATGAGATAATGAACTGTAACGGAGCTCTGGCAGATGACGGAATTAGCGTAAAATTTTAAACGATCCACTGGAATTTTCCTTTCGAGCGTAATAGAATGTTTATCCTAATTGCCATATTGTTTTCATTCACAAAGGAACGGGTGAATACGAGAGAAAAAAAAAAGAAAGAAAAAGTATATGTTTTACAATTTCAATAAACGAAAGTACAATGGCTTTCTCATCCTTACAATTCGCAACAATAAAGGCAACCTTCTTTTTTTTAGCATCGTTTTCCATTCGTTTCGTTACGCTTCGACGACTTTTGCTACTTCCTTCCAACGGCGTCATGTTTTGTACTCTCCCAATCCAATTTTCTGTGTCTATGGTTCCTATGCTTTATACACACGTGTAGAGGCAAGGACGATAGATGCAACACGCCAATATTCGCCTGCAAAATGTCGAATTCAACGATTTTGCCATATACTTTGTCCGTACAGTTTAACTGCGTATAGACGTAAAACTTTGTTGCCCTGACATATAAAGTGTATATATACGTTACTGACCAAGTAAACGGAAAATCCACGAAGGGAATGAAAAGGCGTGCTATCGTCCCAACGAAGTGTAAGAAAATTTCGAAATACTGGAAATGAGAGTGTCTAGACTTTGCGCTACAGTTATCAATTAAATTTATTCTTTTTTAATGATATCTAGTCTATTGTAAATAGATAGTCTTCAAGGTTAAAATTTGTTCTTAATCATACATTTATGAATTTTAAATATCTCGTGTTCATATCTATCTTAAATTAACAAATATTTTTATCGGTTTTATATTCCTCATAAAATGATATGAACAATATAATATAATTATAATATAATTATCTAATTTTTCATATCTATCTTTAATTACATCTACAACTATAATTCATTTATGTTTTTTAGTCTCTTTGCATCGCTAGCATTGCAGGTAGACTCAAAAAAATCCTTAAAACCAATTTCTAGTTTTTGACGCAAACTATGTAGGTGAAATGGTATCAGATATTGTTCTATCATTTATTTCACGATAAGTTTGGATAATACAATTTTATTGGATTTCATTTTTTTTCCTTTCATTACCTCTCAAATTCACTAAAGACGACTTTTCAATTTACGCCTCCATCAGTCCTATACACGTTTTTACAACATTTTTACAGTTTTATCGACAATGGTTGCTAATATTATCAATTCCTTTTACCATTACAATAATTATTAATAAAGACCTCTAATTACGAACTGTACAATTTCATCCTCAGTCCATGTTTAGGTCGGAGCAAACGGCAGGGATGATATTTCACATCTTTTGCCGTTTTATCAATAATTACTCGTTGAAAAGTATGATATCATATTTACTACTACGTAATCTGATATAATATTTACTATTACTATTTACTATAATATTATTTACTAACATGTTACTAAATTATTACTTACTATGATCTTTCTCACATTTAATATAATTAAGACAGTAATATACTATTATGTCATAATTCCGTTTCGTAGTTTTACAAAATTTCAAATCACAGGGGTGAAAGAGATGAGTTCCCCCCCCCTCCCCAATTTTTCATTTCCAAGATGAATCATAATAATGATTAATCTCGAATTCCTCGAATATTAAAAATTTTAATCTTAAATTCGATCCACGAATTGAAAAAAAATAACGTATGCGCGAAACTTAATTATCGGTACTATTGTAAAATAATAAAAATCGTTTAATTATCCATGTTCCAAGCGCGCCATTCCAGCACGGACGATATATCGTAACGGAGATGCTAGTATTTTATTTCAACAATGTGTATGTATTTCATGAAAAATCAAAACTCCTTATACAGTACATCTCCCCGTATACATTTACAATTCCAATTCCACCCCCTCCCCGTTCCGTCGTTTACTTTACCCCCCTTTCCGTCAGTCTCCCCCCCCCCCCCACCATTTCCCTTCTTCTAATAATTCCACGTACGCGGTTCCAATTAAATGCCGAAGCTTCGCGGCGCGGGGCTCGCGCGAGTGTGTACAATTCACACGCACTCGTGCGCGCGCGCGCCGTATATATGTGTGTTGCGCTGCGCGCATGTACACATCGAGACACGGGTTACAAACCATCCCAGGCATATCGTCGTGGCTGGATCGGTCGGCCGGCCGGTCGGGCGATGGGAAAGAAACGAGGAGAGACGAGAAACGCCCGGTAGGGTGAAGGACGTGGGAAGCGCGCCGGCCGGCGACTAAGTAGGGTTCGCAGTCCGCGCGCGCGCGCCCATACACACACGCACACACGCACGCATCGGAAATCAGCGAAGCGTATATGCGGGCTGACGGCCAAGTCGCCGCCGCGCATCGGTGACGTTCTCGTCGAGTCCGTTGATCGCTGAAATCGCTAGGGGAATAGAGGGACAGGGGGCGGGGGAGGAATCGTTCGCCGATTTAATCGCGATTAGGGCGAATTCGTTATGACGGACTGTAGACGACTCTACTACGTTTCGTTCATTAAAAATACTGTTGTATTCTATTAAAATCCTTTCTATATTGTCGCAATGTTTCGAGCCAATTGATCAAGCGGCGTAGAAATGGGTGCGTTTCGACAAAAAAAATTTTTTATTCTACAATTATAAATCAAATTTTTAAAATGTCCTCGTTTCCAGATCCTTCGGTCAATTTACTTGAAGTTTTGTGGAAATTTAGAATGTATACGAAAATAAAGAACATTTTTAAGTAGAATTTAGATGAATTTAATGTTTACATATAATATTATTGAAAACAGAGCATTTTCTACTCAATCGGTAACAAAGAGCAGTCGACAGTCCCTTCAACTTTTATATCCTATAAACTTGTAATCCTAATATATTTCTTGGATAATAGAAAAAAACGACAATTTTCATTAGTTTTTTACTTTTTTTCATTGAATATTACAGCTATTATTCTATTACAGTGTTAAAAATTAGAACTAAATATAGAAAAATAGATTTCTCTCATTGTTCGACCAAAATAACTCAATAACATATATATGACGAATTTTTTTTTTAAAACCATATAATATAATGGTACGAATATGTATAGCGTTCAATAATTTCATTACAAAAAATTTCAACTGTCTAAGGATTTTTTACAGAAGTTATATACAGATTTCAGTATTACATCTAATTATCGTTTTAAATTTCAGCCACTATCCAACATTTTGCTTTATCTCAAACGCAAATTGTAAGTAGTATAATTATCATTTACATTTACTACTTATTGCCACACATCCAGGGTTATTTAAATTTAACGTTTCTCAAAATCCTTACAAAATTCAATTTACTTTGAGAAAATGTAAAGTTGACTTTTCTATATGAAATATTATAATAATCCAGAATACAATAATTTATAATTTGATATTCAACAAAGTATATAAAACTATTTGTATCATAATAGTCTTCGCCCCACGTCTATCCTTAACATTATTCATGAAAAGAAAAAAAATTTGAGTAAATGTGTAATATAAATTTTTCATTTCGCACATACACAATACACAATCTGAATAAATACTTCACGATTAAATTTAAGGAGCGTACTGAAGGAGATTACTGCTCGAGCAAGCATTATATGCACAATGTAAATGCGCGCTCGAAGTAATTACACAAATTTGGCCCTAATGCTCGATTAAGCTAAATTACTTCCACCTAATTATGGCAAATATATATATATATATATATATATATATATATATATATATATATATACTTTCCTAATATTGATATAATTAAAATAACACAGAGAAATCCACATTTTAAGTATTAAAAAATATATAAAATGATTCATGTAATTCATTTGTGATAATAGCGTTACATCTGACATAATTAATAATTAAATTAATAAATATTTTTATCGGTCTTGCAGTCTTTATACATAATATTTTATACTAATATTATGACAGTCGGTCTGTCCTTGATTGCATCACCCTTAAAGAATCTCAAATAGAAATTACTACTAAAAATTAAATTAAATTAAATTAAAATTAAAAATAATAATAAAAATTATAAAAATAAACTATATGCTATATTAGCAAAGGACAACCTAACTGCACTATATTAAATTTAAATGTTACGGCTCATCTTCAAGGACGAAACTAAAAAATTACTGATTAATTTCATTCAGAAAAGTCGATATAAGTACAATTTTTAATTGTTAATTCAAAATTCATAATGTTTACATGCAAAGTAAAATATACCAACAGAAACATAGCCAAGTTCATTATAAATTCTGCAAATATTAAATAATTCCCGCACAGATGAATTTTAATGGGTCAAATATAAATTCTGATCACCTTCAATATTCAATTCAATCCAATTCATCCAAAAGTGATAAGATCATTAAATCTCGTTTAATTTATGCAATCGCATAATATTAATGGAGATTTCAAAAAAAAAAAAAAAAGAAAAATTTAATTATTTCAATATTCCTCGTTCGAGATGACAAAGAGTTTTCATTATAAGACGCCGCGCGGAGCGCTTGAGAGCAAAAATTTGCCGGATTTGCATAGATTCGAACAAATTTTAATTTCGCTAAAGCAAAGAACGCGCGCTCCCCGCCAACCGATATCGTGGAGAACGCGGGGAGAAAGCCTCTCTCGCACCTACTGCAGCGGTAAAAGTCGAGGAGGACCCGGAAAAGGCTCGCTCTCGCGAGTCCTCGGGGATATTAACCAAAAATTACAAGAGAAAGAGAGAGATAGAGTGAGAGAGGGGGGGTGGAGAAAAGAAAGAGAAAACGAGCGGTTCGAAGTCGAGGGCGCGGATAAAATGTCTCGATAAGCTTCTTTAACCCCGAGGTGCGCCGGGAGATGGGGAGAAACCGCAAAATTCAAAGTAGCCCCCATTCGTTTCTCTCGGGACGAAGGGGGAGGGGTTGCGGGCCCTTCGGCACGGTACGGCAGGCGGGGGTGCGAGAGAGTCCCTTTAATTCGCGCGCGGGAGCGCGCGCCGAATGGCCTTTTAGTCTAATGCGTTGCATAAAATCGCAATTAAAAGAGAGCCTCGACTATATATATATATATATATATATATATATATATATATATATATATATATATATATATACATACCGGTGCATAATATGGGAACCCTCGAGGAAGCAAAAGGGATACTCTGGTATATATGCATATACATACGCAGGGGCTCGACTACAGTCACAAAATTTATATATATATATATATATATATATATATATATATATATATATATATATGTATAACGAGATATACTGCCCCGACTCAGGATCGCCACGCGCGGCGAATCTCTCAGAGCGTCATTTAAAATCCATGTCCTATTCCGTAAACCCTTCAAGCAGCGGACGGCGATAAAGGGAAAGAGAACGAGAGAGAGGGAGAGAGAGAGAGAGAGAGAGAGAGAGAGAGAGCGAGAGAATTATTCATGGGCGTCATTGTGGCAGTAGTTTCGTGCCTCCCCTCCTGTAATGTAGACGATTGCCGCGCCATTGTCCAAGCTTAATTGATATATATATATATATATATATATATATATATATATATATATATATATATATATATATATACAGAGAGAGAGAGAGTTTGGTTTCTCAATAGTATATGTCTTTATTCTAGAAAGTACTTTAATATCGCGAGGTATTGTTACAGAATTTTGCTGGTTTTCTACATTACAACTATTATAAAGAATTTTTAATCTGCAACTCGAATGGTCTCGAAACCCAGTTTCGAAATTTTTGAATCAGTCGAAGATTCGAAAGCTCGACGTATTCGAACAGTTCGAAACTCTAAAATGAAAATTTTATACGTATAGAACGCCCGATTAAGATGTAATTCCTTATTGGAACATTGTCATTGTAAGTAGCTCGATTCGAGGACCTTAAGTGGCCCATTATTGTACGCAATTAAACATTCTATTCCATGCGCGCAAGTATGTACGTGTATAACTATAAATCGCAGTAATAATTGGTTAAATTAGAATCTTATACCGATGTACGTAAAAATCGACTCTTTGAACAGTAGAATTACATGGTACACGTAAGAGTTTTAAAAATTCGAATGATTCTAACAATTGAAATTGTTTCACTAGCTTCCAATATTTACAGATGCGAAAAGTTCGAGAAGTTGAGAGAACAAATTATTCGAGACTATGATTCGAATGAATTTGGACGTTCGAACACTAAAACTGTCAATCGCCTAATGAACCTTTAATTTATTAAATTATAATTTTTTAAAGTCCGCTTATATCTATTTTGAGATATTAAAAATTTTACGTTTGAGCTTGTTAAAAATATGAACATTCAATAACATATTTATTGTATTAAAAACTTATAGACAGTATTCATTTTATATTTTCAATCCAAAAAAAAAAATATATATATATATATATATATATATATATATGTAGATACATTTTTGAAAAAGCAGAAGAAGAAGCAATGGTATTCAGAAAAAACCAAAGTACTATTTATATTTCAATCGTCGTAAAGTGAACGTAAAAATGTGATATTAAACGTTAAAGAGTTGAATATTCTATAACTTACCAAAATAATTGATTGAATTCTTACAATTAACTCACTGAAAGAAAAAATTTTTTTAATTCCATTTGATGTCAATCTGTAATAATTTAGTTTTTAAATTCTGTAATTAATGTTAAATTTAATTAAGTTTCTTAATTCATGGAAGATGCAATAAATGACTAACGAATTTCGTACACTTCTATAATAAAGTAATATTTCAAAGAATATAATCCATAGAATAGAATCGCTTTTTTTTTATTTTATATCAATTTTGTAACAAAAGTAATTTCTATAATTTTAATTGATTACATTTTAATTTCACGTATATAAATTCAAATAGTTTGCTCGAAATAAATTATAATTCTTTTAATTACACCATTTCCATTAGAAGTTTTTCAAATAGCATAAAAGGAATACATGTAAACTCAAGTATATTTATTATCAATATAACTTCCACTACTCAAGTATGATTTTCTAGAAAATTTAAATTATCGTCGCTAAATTTTATTAATATTTGTATTAGGAATTAAGGATCTTATTACACTTGATCCTTAAAAAAAAATGGAGATGATCAAAGATATACCATCAAAGTGAGCCATCATTAAAACGCTTGATACCAAAGGACTTTCCGCTTGATATACCATAAAATTTTTTTCGGAAAATCACGAGGAAAATCTAATCACCCCATAAATTTTCTATATAAGCTGCGACAAAGAAGCAATTACGCGAATAAAGACCGTTTTCACCTACACTCTCATCTGTTCTCTCTCTCTCTCTCTCTCTCTCTATCTCTCCCTCCACCCTCCCTCTCTCTTCCAACTCCATATACTTTAATAAGTTTTTTCGGCGTTTTCCCGTCTTCATTTTTCCGCTCGGCAACTTTCGACACCCTTATATATATACTATTGCCTTCTCGCGCGACGATGTCGAGACGACCGCGACGTCTATATCTGTACGTGTGTATATATATATATATATATATATATATATATATATATATATATATCATGAGTAGCCTGCAGCCGCCTCACCTCATATACCACGACGCACACTATGTCAGCCGGCGAATTTTGGAATAAAGCCTTGATTTACTAGCTTTTATCCTATAGGGGCGCTCGTAATTTGGCTGAGTAAACTTCGAAAAGTGCTGCGGCCTGCGCTCCTTCATCCCCCTTATCCCCTTGAGGACAGCCTCTAATTCCCCCCCCCTCTCTCACTCACTCTCTCTCTCTCTCTCTCTCTCTCTCTCTCTCTCACTCTCACTCTGTCCGCCTATATACCGTATCAGGACACGCTCTGATGCGCAGCCCGTCCAATATAATACGCGCGAGCGGCGCGATAATTTCCATTCTCCCTTCTTTTTTTTTTTCCTCCCCCGGGATTTCGGAAACGATCTTGGAAATCTTCCGATGGCGTTCGCGTGTCAACGGTTGCCGCGCACATAAATCAATGCGTGCTCCCTTCCGCGATTAACAGAATAATTTTTCTTTAAATCCGACCAATAAGGCAAAAAAACTTTGCCCCACGCGCGGTTTGGCTGGCGCGTAATTCGGCGATTTGGAACCGCGTGGAAAAGAAATTTTATGCACAAACTTTCGTATCGAGCGAGATATTGAAATAAATTAATGCAATTGATTGTACAATAATATATAACGCTTTGATAATTTTAGATCAGCGAGTATTACAATTGTAAAGATTTAATGGAATCAAAACGCGAAATTAATGAGCGATTCAATTAATATCTTCGCACGCACGCTGGATCTTTTACCAAGACGCAATGGCTATAATGATATTTCGTTCTTTCGCAAAAATGGAGAAAATATCGAAAACGCGAGATGCACGGTTGTCGTTACTATATGGCGATTAAGAAAACATATTCTTTCTTTTTGTTATTTAGAATTAGGAATTTTTTGTATATAAATATGTATAAAATAAAACAAATTATTTTTATCCGGCTAAAAACAACAACGAAAGTTTTAATACTTAAATTTAATTGAATCTACTACATTAATTTTCATAATTTTCAATATTACAGAATTGTTTATTTTTTTAATTTGTACTTAGCTCGATAGCCGAATCGACATCGAGAAACTTAAAAAAAAAAAAAAACATTCTGATATTAGCATAGGTGGCATTCGTTATTCAAGGAGCTTTTTATTACGCGATGCCTAAATAATGATATGCACACAGAGCCACGTATATTAAATTTCGATTTTTTTTTTTTTTTTGCTTTTTGTTTACTATTAGAATCCCAAAAAGGAGTTAGTTTTCTGTACATACAGGAAAACGTCTTAAAGACGCCAATGATTAAGAGTAACTAGTATTGGAAAACAGGTATAGAATTTTTCGGTTTTACACTAATATTTGTACGAGTATAAGATATCAATTTCTATTTTGTTCGCATATCTTACTATTTATTAAATTCAAACCTTCGAAGGATTTTTGATTTTTCGCTTATATATATATATATATAGCTTATGAGGATAAATATGAAGTTAGTGACGAACGCGAACTTCTTAACTTGCGAACCCAATATATAATACCAGGATAAGAACCTAGACAAAGAAGAAAGAAATAGTTAAGAAATACCCTCTCCGGTGTCCCGTACGAATGTCGCTGAATCGTTTCTTTTATTTCTCTCTCTTCTTGTTTCTTGTTTTATGCGCACGCGCGGTCGTAACGAGGCGGCGTTAATTCCGACGGATTCGCCGTATTATCCGAGAGTCCGCGTCGTAGAGCCGCGAGGGGCCGGTTTATAGAAGGACGGACGACACCACTCGATCGCTCGATAAAAGTGCCATGGATAAGAGTCGCGGGCGCGAGCGAATCAGTTACAATTATATATATATACCCGTACATGTTCGACGATGGACTCGAACGAAGCTTAAGATCAAGGTTAAAGTTTATACGTATGTGCAGGGGGAGGGGGAGGGGACAATAGGCAGACGAGCAAGCACTTGTCTGCTCTTCTTTTTTTTCTTCTTTTTTTCGAAGAGGTTCTTTACCGCGGGATGTCTTTTTATACATACACGTAAAAATTTAGTACGCATAACTGGTAAAATAAAGGTCGTTAATCCCCTGATAAATATATTTATAGTCGTTCGTATATTTACTCGGTATACTGATATTTTTGCCCCAAATTGGATTAACACAGGGCTTTATCGAAACGATAAAATATCGATCGAATTATGCATAGACAATTAATTCGATAAGGAGGATCCAATAGGGATACTTTGATAACACGCAAAAAAAACGATATTGAATACGAACCGCAAAATTTTTTATACAGTTTGTTAAAATGACAAAGGGAAATCCCTAAATTATTACATAGGCATATATATATATATATATATATATATATATATATACATATATATTATGGTCAAAATAAAAGCAGATTTTCACTGATGAGAAATAATAATATTATTATGCAATGATTTCCTTAAAAATCTAAAAAAACAAATTTATTTTTTTGAGTCAGATATTGTTCAACTATTTATTTATTGACAACCCCCTAAGCTACCTCGTGTTTTTTAAAAAAAAAATTTAATTTCATATCGCTACAATTATAAATGAATATTATATGTCGAAACAGTTGTTTATATATATCCAATATTACATTTTTTAATTTTCTTCTTATTGTTGAGAACAGGAATAGTAGTCATACTTTATAAACTAAATACTTTACTATTATATATTTCAATCCGATAAAAATTCATTAAAAAAAAATAAATAATATAAATCGATCTCAATAAGATGTAGATCATTCAGTTCAAAAAATTTTTCTCTATTCGAATGTTGGGAGATCAAATTACAATGCATCTTATAATTTCTTTATCAAAGTATTACATTAACTGATGAAGTAAAATAAAGATTATCATAATTAGAATATAAGTAATTATGTTAAAATATTGTTAAATATTAATTTCTCATTTTCCATTAAACGTTTCTTCAACCGCAAATATAATTTTTTTATAATCGAATGTCTTATATAATTAAAAAAAAATAATAATAATAATAAAAAAAGTTTCATTCCTAATTCAATTTTTCAACATTATAACAATTACAATTTTCATAGCTTAAATAATTAATTGAAGGACTTAATTATTTAAGAAAAAATGCTATCCTGATGTAAGAAGTGAATGTCTTCGTCAAGAATTTTAAATAAAGATGTTTCGAACCTAAAATTTCTTTAATTGGCTCAAACATATGTCTTCAGTCAAATATTGAATGTACTTCTTAAATTATATATACTTTTCTTAAATTATTTAATGATTTTTCCAACGGGAAAACCTTTGTTCTCGCACCAACAAAAGGGAAATAAGCCTAAAAATGATTGTATTATGCATTGCAATATTCATTTAACGATTTTATTTTATAAATTATAGGAAATATTTAATTATTTTCGGGAAATTATGCATCTTAAGAAATCATAAAATCTATTTAGTAATGATAACGAGAACGATAATTTATGACAAGACATGTATGCTCTCCCAGAAATATATAATTGGATATTAATATATTTGAAAAAAAAATAAATAAATGTACAAATTTGAGAAAAAAAAAACTATATTTTGCATATACGCTTAGCCCTATAAAGCCCCTTCCGAGCTCTTACATAATCTGTCGCAGTTTCAATATAAATTTCTTCGCTCGCAACGCCGCGCCCCGGCAACGATGTAAATTCGAATTTGAGCGTGTCGCCCGTAATCCCGCTATTATATATAGCGCGACGCCCCCCCCCCCCTCGCCCGCACATTCGCGTAATACGCGCCGCGTATAATACGGCGCGCGTATGCGGGGCGCGACAAATGAGACGGATTTAGGGACTGGCGACGACGGTATGTACGACAAAAAGAGACGAAATTATTCCAGGCGAAAATCGCTCGGAGCGAATAGGACGGTAGTGATAATGATAACAATAATAATTCCTACAGGCTAATTGTTGGAGAGCTCGCGCGAGATGAAGAGCCGTAATGGAAAATGGACGCGAGAGAGAGACAGTGGTGAAGGAAGAGAGAGAAGAGAGAGAGAGAGAGAGAGAGAGAGAGGAAAAGAGGATCCGGAACTGAGAAGAAGATGCGGGATTCGCGCGGGTAAAGCGCGTCAGAACCGTATAAAGAACGCGGTTATATTACTTCTCTCTGTCTCAGCGGTTGAAATAATAAAGGAAAGCTTCTACACATAGACTCGAACATATCGTAAAAAGCGTACTGCTCCTTTTATACATGGTGCTATAACGTTAAGGGCGCTAGATAACTCCTCCTTTGTCTCCCCCCCCCCCATCATCACCCACTCTCTCACTCTCTCTCAATCTCTCTCTCTCTCTCTCTCTCTTCTTCTTCTTCTTTCTATAGAAACACACACACACACACACACACCACACACACACACCACACACACACACCACACACACATACTTTTCATTTCCTCTTTATTTTTTCTCAAACTCGTTCGGCTTTCTATGCTCGGGCGATAGTGGTGCGTACGGAGAGTGGGGGGGGGGGGGGAAGGATGGACGTCAGAGCAGAGGAAGGATTAAAAGGCAAACGAGTCTAACGCGAGCGAGAGTGTAACTTCGCCGGGGAATGAAAGTCCGGCGAAGGGGATCGATTTTTTCCTTCCTCTGTTTTTCATCCGCGTCTATGCCGCCGTTATACGCGATAATTAGCTCCAGAAAGCAGAAACGTAGTTGCGGACGTTAGAGCGGCAGCGAGAAGGCGAAAAATTGTCGAAACTCTCGCTTTCAACGAATTTTTCATCCGCTGCAATGCTTTAATCGTGAAATTCTTTCGTTTTATCCTTTGCACCGTGAAAATTTCAGTACAGGAACATGAACGAAGTAACGGTTGCAGATCACAAAAGCAGATACCGCTGAGCAAGTAGAAAATCGAATTTATTAATAAATTAGTGCTCGTTGATTGGGAAAGCGATTGTCAAATTTAACGATAAGGTGATCGTGCTGGAAAAAAACCACGGAAAGTCTATCGACAAACAAAACTATGTTCGATCCTATGGAAATAATGAATTTTTTTTTACAAATAACCATTTTGCAACTGTTGTAGATATAATGGGAACAGATTTTTTTTTTATAATCTGTTTCCTGCTCAGTGAGTTGAAATTCATTAATAAATCAAATTTTCCTAATTTAAAATTTTCGAAAGTAAAGTTTAAGAACTTCTGTTTCAAAAAAAAAAAAAAAAAAACTTTGGACGAAAATTCATTAGAAGCGAAAGTTTTAATCATTCTTGGTCGTTTGTCTCTACTTTCCATCGCTCTCTCAATAAAAAGAAGAACGATTGAAAGAAAGAAAGAAAGAAAGAACGAAAGCGTAGCTTTTCAAGAGTTAAAACGTTGCGCATTGCAACTAAAACGCGCATCGCGTGCAACCGAAGCAATATACCTAACATATGTATCAAAGGGCTTGCGGGTATAATGTATTTGATAATGCGCATTAGCGTAAAACACTCGGGCTTGCGCAAATGTCGTTAACGCGTGGAAGACTATATATAGATAGCTTTTACCCCCCCTCCCTTCCACCCCCGCGCGCGCGCTCGCGCCGCTATGCCCGGTGACCGCGGAAATTGATCGCCTAAAAAGGCGCGAGTCTCGCTTGCGAAAGTTAAATAAAGATTCGGCTAATGCAAACCACTCGCGCATTCGTGTTTATCATTAATTCCAGAGCTTACCATTTATTCGCACCGTCCATTCTCCCCGTTCTGCCCTAATGATATTATTGCATGCCTGAATTATGCGCGGATGCAGAGAAAACCAAGAGACACTGACTAATAAAATGATAAAATATAGGATTTTCATTCGTATAAGCTACAAGAAAACAATATGAAATAACAAGAATTATAAATCGAATTATCATTTGCAGTTATATAAATAAAGAGCTACAGAGTCCATATTAGGCAATCAGTAGGATTATCATCAGTCTCAATAAATGGAATTCATGGTGATCCAAGCCTGCAGGTTATGAAGTCTATAAGAAACTTTAATTATTTCATTATTTTACAAATGATAAGCTTAAATAATAATATAACTAAAGAATTTAAAATTAAATTTTATATGATATTATTTACGCGTAAAAATTTTTTATCCTCGATTTATTAATTTTACTTATATATATGTAGATATAATACATTGGCGATAACGGACAAATATTTATTGATGAAGTAAATTGGAAAAATTACACAAACTTTTTTCAAAATCAAAAATAAATAAAAAATTCAATTTTTTCAGAAATTTAGTGAGTATTTTTATGATTACTATTATTTTATTATTAGTAAAAAGTAAGGAGACAACTAGATTTGACCCTGATGACTAAGTTGGCCCTTTTCGTCGATCAAAAGAACTAGTGAAGCTCTCATACTCTAACCCATATAGGGTTAGAATCCTAGAACACTTCAATTTTCGAATATTCTGTTGAGCTATAGAAGGTCTCCCTCCAGCAATATAAGTCTTCTTAGCTCTTTAAAACGACGCTAACTAGCAGAATTCGACCAACAGGGGGTAAGATTCTGTACGAGTGTATCATACCCTGAACCTCCTGTTCAGGTATAGAATTTCCCACTACAATAAAATGACAGGGAACGGTTTTCCAATATTACTTCACTGAATTGTCAAATAATTTTGCAGCAATGCCGATTTTGCAGATGATTATACAATCCCTTATGATCAATTGAGATTTTCATAATGAACGGCTACCTTTTCCTATCTAATCTGAGTAAGTCTTCTGCTCTCTCGATGTTGATAGATCCATTCTTTAAAGGCCATAAGTTTATGACAGTCCTTGACCGAGATCCACATCGATTCATGTTCTAAAAGCCTCCCTTTACCACACTCCTTCGCGATACCCCCTTGCTCTTAGATTAGTAGATCTATCTATACATATGTTATTCCAGCTGCTCCTGTAACACAGGTCAGGATTCGAAACATGACTGTTCTCTCCACCGAATCAAATGAACATCGAATTCTTCAGTATATATTCTTCAGTATCCAAAGTGCCTCGCTGGTGCGAAAGTTCCTCGGTAATTGAACATGTCCGTTTTTCCCTTACAACCCATAAAACTGTTAATTCTTAAAGGGGTTTGATAGCCTTCATATCATTTGTAACCTCCAGAGATTTCATCTTGGACTAATAAATAGTTCGAGGTAATAATAATCTCAGATTCACAATAGGCGTTGTTCTGTTAATGTCGATGATTCTGCGTAGTACGAATCCTCTGGCTGCTTCTAACTTCTTCTCGAAATGCACAATTTCACAGTTAATCACCTTACCAGTAACATCCTCAGAGCCTGTGAACGGCGTTCTAGATATATGTACATTAATTTAACTTACAACACTACGCCACGGTATCTAGCATTTTTTATACGATTAATTACTGGCCTCTTAGACTTCGGTCTTACTAGAATCCATTGACCAACTTCTACCACTGAGAGATCATTGTGTAATTATATTAATGCATATCAAGGTGATCAGTAGCGACTCAGATTTTATGATAAATACATTATCCGGGAAGCCTATAGCCTATCATCATCCTATGCTAAGGTATTGTAACGAATCATCAACGACTAGGCGCCACATAAGTGTACAGAGCACCTTTTTCAGCAGAATATAAGAGCTGACAATTATATTCACAACCGTATTTGTAAAAGTTATATCTATAACTCGTGCGGTAGACTCAACCCACTAACTTGTCTTGTAAAATACGATCTACTAGCACTGCTCTTATCGTTTCAGTTGAGGTGTAGTTAAATTCCGCCTTAAATGTCGAGCGGAAATACTAAAATAGATTCGTTTACTTCATATTCATTCTGAATCAGAGCGAGAAAAATCTATGAAAATCTATCTCCGTGAAGCGACCAACTTTTGAAACATTTTACTCCCCGTAAAAGGATCTTCCATCAACTGTAGAATATTTGTTGAAATTGAAGCCTATAATGTTAATAAAACTAAAAAATTAAAAAATGAAGTACGTTCGATCAGTATAGAAATTTATGCTTCAATAAATATAAAATACTTTCAAATAAAAGAAGATTAAACATTCAGTAGATTTTGAGCTATCGTAGAGACTTATATTAGAGGCTAAAAAATTTGAGTCTATAGGAGCGTCTCGTCTATATACAAATAGTATACTATAGATTATAATATATTTATAAGTATTTTTACGTGTTAAGTATTTTACATAGATAACAATTTTAACATTAATTAACTATATCGCGTCCTTTATGTATAGTTATATGTAAACTTATATAATCGGTTTGATATAAAATGCTCGACCTAATCAAAACATTTCTTTATATCTGTCGATAAAAACGTCTTGAGAAAATCTCCTACGTAATATGATAAGTTATCGTATTCTAGATCTTTTTTTTGCTGAACCATAATGAGACTCTGCCCTCCAAATCAACATATTATCACGCGTGTATAATCGAAAAAGAATCACAATTGATTGTACAGTAGACCTCGATAAATGGTACCACCCGTCAGCCCCATCGAGACGTCCGCTATAAGTGACTGGCGCACACTCTAATTATAAGAGTGCAAATATTAAAAAAAGGCTGACGGAAATACAAAGAAAGAGCAAAAGAGAAAGGCGTGTGTATGAGAGAGCGAGAGAGAGGAGGAGTCTCTTCAAGCTAAAAACTTTTCTCGAAAAGCTCATACGGGAATAGAGCTCTCTCTCTCTCTCTCTCTCTCTCTCTCTCTCTCTCTCTCTCTCCCTGCTCGGGCCTTCTAATCAAACAGCCGCGGAGAAAATGCGTCCATATATATACACCAACAGCGGGAGTCGGATGTTTATGCACTTAGAGACTCTTTCATTACGCGAGTATAGCTCTATATGCCGATATCATCAGCATCTCCGTCCCCTCTCTCTCTCTCTCTCTCTCTCTCTCTCTCTCTCTCTCTATCTATCTCTATCTCTCCCTCCGTCTCTCCCTCATTGATCCCGAAAGCTCCGAGGGAGTCTGCGCTATTTGCAATGCTCTCGAATCATCCCCGCGCAGAGACCACGTTCTTGGTATTTGAATATTACCCCGCATCGTGTCTCCCTCTTCGTGCCCCCTCCCCTGACTCTTTTTGTATCAGTTATATACAAAAGGGGAACATTCGGAAGAGTTTCGCCTATACACATACACACACGCGCGCGCGCGGGCATATATATATATATATATATATATATATATAGACGAAAGCAAAAGTTTCAAACTTGTTTTGCAAGTATTGGCAAACTAAAGAAATTAAGCCGAGCAGTCGGAAACAGCGGAGGGACAGCCAGCCATACGTATATATAAGAAATCTATTCAAGAAGATTCTATATATGTGTTATATTTCGTTGCCTAAATTAAATAAGTTCTTTTCATTAATCGCCTCCATTGCGCATTGTGTGCTTTTACAAATGTTACGAGAGGGTATATAAAGTATAACAAAGAATTTAGAAGCTATATATATGAGTGTGTGTGTGTGTGTGTGTGTGGGTGTGTGTGTGTGTGTGTGTGTGTGTGTGTGTGTTGTGTGTGTGTGTGTGTGTGTGTGTGTGTGTGTATGAGCGTGCAGTTGATTATCATTTTTGAACTATAAAATTCAATAATATTTGCTTTATATATATATTCCAAGGAATTTACGAAGTCCACTGACATAAAATGGCTTTGTCAATAGGAAAATTTTTTTAACCCATCGGATAAACGTTTTTTGTTAAAACTGTTTTATTTAAACTGTAAACTATAAGCGTTTTGTTTAAACTGTTAATTAAAGTTGCGTTATTCAAACAGACATCGTCTAGAGGACAGAACTTGCTTTTCAAACAATATTTTAAGAATTTACCTATACATTGTGACTGATGTACATGATATTAACTTTTTATGATCTTTCGTCAATGAATTCGACATATACGTAACTATTATTGCTTTAAAATAATTATCAAAGTTACATTTGAATTAATATTTAATTAAAAAACAATTAACTCGATAATTAACATTAGAATTCATTGAACATTTGTGTGTTGTTGATGAATCGATGACAGTAATATATTTAAAACCTATATATGAAAGTGGTAAAAATCTGAGTAAAAATACACACTGGTTTATTATAATATATAATATTTATAAAATAAAGCACGGATATTGATAATAATTTTAAAACTGAACGAACTTAAAAAGAAAACTTTTATATACTAATTAATAAAAAAAAAAACTGTATATCACTACTCAGAATTGAATTCATATGCATTATTTGTGTAATTAGGTGCCAACTGTTTCAATTTATTCGAACTTTAATCATTTGAAACATCTTAGCTAATTTGAAAAAGCTGCTTTTAAGTGTTTTTCAAATTTTTAATTTAACATACGCTGGGACTTGTGAAAATTCAAATGGTTTAACTGATTTATAGGCTTATATAGTTTACCAAAACGGTATGGAGATAAAAATAATGAACAAGAGAAGAACTACCAATGTTTGGATAATATTCGATATCTTACGATTAATAATAATAATAATAATAATAATAATAATAATAATAATAATAATAACAATAATAATAATAATAATAATAATAATAATAATGTACATTAAAATTTTCCAATTTTCTACATTTAACACAAAATTTCCGATCCATCTAGTCCGTAACTTTCTTGCTACCGTGGACATTAAACAAGAAGACTGAGAAGTTATAAGTCAAGCTGATAGCCATCTTCGCTTCGAACATCATCAGCATCTCGCAGAGTCGGTCAAATCCCGCGCGCGCCACTCCTTCTCTTATATATATATATATAATGTATCAGGCACAACGTTTTCCACTACTTATATACGAGAACGATCGCGGCACTTTGTTTCTTTTTTCTTTTCATGCACTTCAAGCGCCGAGCATTATTCTACCCTTTTTTCCGTTAGAATAGCATCGATTTTTCAGAAAGCATTACGCCCTTGTAAAGCGAGTCGTTCACATAATTTTTCCTGCGACTACGTCCACGCTCGGCGAGACGTCCCGATGGCTTCCCTTTTATACTCCCGAGGCTCTTCCCTCGATGGATTTATCGCCACGCAATATATATATATATATATATATATATATATATATATATATATATATATATATATATATATAGAACCATCCTGCGGCCCATTCACCCCTCTCGACTCTCTCGCTCTTAATACTCAAGTTATATTCTTAATATAAATATCGTTGCCCTTATATTATCCGCGAAGCTAAACTACAATCTCCCTTTAAATATCTATATTCTAATTTTCTTAAATCTATCGATCAATCGTTCGCCTATTTTGTTTTTTTTTTAATTTTGTTGTTTTTTACGTTTTCTAAGAATAAACGATCTATTACTATATTTATCGACAAAATTACACGTCGCGTGTCACGACTGTTATATTCTCACTTGATTTTCCTGCGTCTCTCACAATCGGAAAGCGATAGGCTTCCGAGTCAATCTGCACATCGTCTATATGAATAGAGATACTGCCTGCTCGTCGGGTACGGTGCCACGAATGGCTGAATTTAAAATAAATAAGGCTGAACACGTAGCATAATTGCGCTTTACACCGATGTTTAACGCTTAAAACATAATTTTGCGCATCCGAGTAAAATTAACGCAACCTTGCGTATATCTCAAAAAAAAAAAAAAAATCGATGAAATATAGAAAATTTTTAATGTCGCGAGATTAACGTAGCCAAGTATACGAGACTTATTGACGAGCCATTTTATAATAATCGTCGTTGTAATAAAATTTTCATTGCACCGATCGTAAGGCCCTGGAACATTTATGATGCCTTATGCCGATGCATGATTGTTAAAAGGCTCGCGAGGTGTTGATTCGACGCGAGCACGTGAACGATTCATAGCCGAATAATGAAAAATTAACCGTCGCCCAAATATGGTACATGGCAGATGAGTCGATCGAACTTTCGATAATACATCGGGCACGAAGTAATAATTCATACCATATACACAGCTTTGTTCGACGGGCATTCTTTTTATCGATAATTTTTAAACTCTGAAATTTTAACTTTCAGATGGATTATTAATTTTTTACACTTACACGGTACTACAAGTAGTTTATTTTTTAAGACAACGCAATCTTGTACACATAGGTTGAAGGTGAATTTTGCTTTTGTTATAATAACACAGATAAATTCTATAACATAACTTGCGCAGTACAATGCAAGGCAGCATATGATACGAATATAATTATCGCCGTGACCTGCGATCAATGCCATTCAGCCGGAATAAAATAAATTTCAAGTACAATCCAACAAATTTACAAACGCACATCGTCGTCTTAAGCAGACCGTGCGCGTCGGTAGAAAATTGCGTATTCTTAATAGACGCTCGACAAAGCGGACGATCGACAAAACTGCATCGACGAATCAAGCTCAATTCTGTCGTTATATTAGCTCGACAACGCGATCTTATCCACGATAATCGATTTGTCGGACGACTCGCAATTGTAATCCCCGTCGGAATTCTCGTGTACGCGCTACCGTCTGTATGCCGAAGCGCATGATAAATAAAGCTCGAAAGTCCCCGCGTATCCCTATGGTATTTTCAGTGCTCTCGAAGACTTCCTGTCTCGAAAAACCTGCTCGACCGGACTGATTCGCTTGGGAAACGAAAAATTCTCGGTACACACAGGACTTCCTGCGACGAAGCTCTGTGCTTTTACCCTATTCTCGTCTTTCTTTTTTTTTCGCTTGTAGAATTGACGCGTTATACATAATCGATGGCCGATAGCCACCTTCTACGGTCTATAGAGGGAAGTTCGTTGAAAAAAAGAAAAGAAAATAAATCATATGGATAGCGTCGGGGAGACGAGGAACTCTTTACCCTCCTTTACTATGCCAGCCAAGTGTACTCCATTGGCCTCTACTTTATCAGCGCATAACAAGAATATAGTAAACATTTCCCAGGGTCGAAGGTGTTTCCTCGGCCGAGAGTTCCTTCCCTCTCAATCAAGCTTGAGATTAACCGCGCGAACTCGTAGAAAAATCCATTCTTTTAAAAGCCAAATGGTCGCTGCTGTCCGCCGTTACCACAACTGTTCTGTGTGTGTGTGTGTGTGTGTGTGTGTGTGTGTGTGTGTGTGTGTGTGTGTGTGTGTGTGTGTGTGCCGGATTCCTGAGTGTTTGATTATTTTTTGCTCATCGAGCAAAGCATGTATGTCTGGTAAGTGTATTATATTCCTCAAAAAAGTTTCTCACCAATTCATATTAAAATTAAATGCCTTAAAGACGGTTTGTATAAATAGATTGAATTTGATACCATCGGTATCATAATCGTAGGATTAAAATTTTATTGCAATAGCACGAAAAATCTTAATAAAAAAAAGTTCGTTGAAAATCTTCCAAAAATGATTTTTTGTTTTCACTGCAATGAATATAATCCATAATAACTACGAAATCTTCCGCTGGGCCTTGAATTCCCATTAAAGTAGAATATTCTTAAACGGGAACCGTTATTTCTTTTACGGGAATAAAAGCTGCAGAAAACTTGATATATTCGACCATATACGCAGAAAGCAGAATGTTTCGAAAACTACTAAGAATATTTCAAGGTCAGGAAAGTAAGTATCTGATTTTGTTACAAAATATTACTGAATATTGAGAAAAAAAAACCATATTTTATGTAGTTGAAAATTTTATCTACTTAAATATACTTGAAAATCTGTACGTCATTTACACGTTAAAGTGCGAAATACTGAAAACCTACGCCTTTTCGATTCGCATTAAAAGTAAAAAAAAAAAGAAAAAACAAGTTAGTCCTTAAAATAGCCTCGAAAATAAAGATCGAGATCTTCTCCAAGATCGCGAAATTGTAACTGACGTATAAAATTGCAAAAGAAACAACTTCCAGGAGAAGAAAAACGCTGAGCGTTGAAAAGTTTCGTGACAAAAAAATAAATCGAGATTTCCAAGCGTTGGTGTAATAGGAGGGTGCATAAATAAGAGGGAAAGAAACGGTGAGCGAGTCGGTTCATAATCTGCACTGCGCTAAACAAAACGGGAACGCAGGACGAACGAAGCTGGATTATGCAAAATAAAAAGAACCTGGAAAAAAAAAGAAAAAGACAATGAATAAATAAGAGTGCGTGAATTGAAAAATTTTATAAATTTTACTTGTTTAATTTCGTTAACGTTCTTCTCGATCAGTTGAAAGGTAAATAAAATTAAAGCTATATATATATATATATATATGGTAAGCTTCCATTCGTTCAAATGAACTTTTTCGAGATATTTGCGAGCACAGTTTGTATAAAAAAAAAAAAAGAAAACAAACAAAAGACTAAAGTCCTTCTAAAGTCTATCTATTTTGGTCTGAAATCGTTGAGCGTCTCGAACGGCTCGATCAGCCCGAGTAGTTCGAGGATTCGGAAGGCTCGAACAAGCGTTCGAGTTGTTCAAACGTCAAAAAGTTTCCCAGCTCTAATATAAAGCCAATAAAAAAAATTTGTCTCGCAATGATTTCTGATTGAACTGCGTACAATTTTTCTATAAACGCTTTTAAAAATATTAATTCAAATCCCACTTTCAGAATGAACACTCTCTTATTTTTGCCTTTCGAAAAGCGCACGAATTTTTGGGCCATCGCCGTTATTTCGTAAGTTATGAAACTTTATAGAAAAGTCATTTTTGCGAGAGGGCATGTACCAAAATATATTTTAGAGGCCATTTATTAGAAAACTTTACAGGTATAATATCTCCTACGTCTTAACTAGAGAGAAATTCATAAACTATATATTGTATTTTACAATTTTACGGATTTTTATCAACTTATTATTCCTAATTACATATTCATTAAATATATATATATATATATATATATATATATATATATATATATATTATGTTTAATGTTTTCGAAGTAACATTGCAACATTCGATATGATTTTTTTTTTAATGCATACACTGAAATGCCTATCTAGCAAAATTATAATATGAAAATAAATTCTAACGAGTTGTATAACAAAAGAGACATATGATATAAAATAATAATTCTGTATAAATATTATAAATGTATTAGAAATAATAATTAAACAGACCTCAAAATATCAATTAAATTTTTTTTTATTTAAACGCATTAATGAAGCATTCAAAAATTATGTAATAATTTCATTTAGAACAAAAGATAACTATATAAACCTCATATAGAAGTTTGAGTAAGCTCAAATAAATAAAAAAAAAAAAAACAAGAACAAAACAGATATTTTATACTGTTTTCTCATATGATAATAAATTTCTAAAAAGAATAAAAAGGGTAACATTGTGATATTTAAAAGTAAGTTTTAAAAAATCTGATAAAATTAAGACTCCTCTTTTTCATAAATGGAAAAACGTTGAACACTTCGAAGCACAGTAATCGTTACATTTTCTGCGGAGCAAAAAATATATGCTCTATAATTATACGGAAATCGATCAAATGTTTTTTAAATTAAAATAGCAAAAACTAAGCAAGAAGATTCTTCGATAGTAGCGTGTTATAAAAGATTTTTCAAGAAATATTGTTGGATTTTTAAATGAATGCGAGATTCCATAGTTTAAGCCAGTTTCCATAGTTCAAGAGTAAAAAATATCAGTATAGCTATAGATATATAAAAATTTAGTTCCTAAACCAAATGATTGGACTAAACTTGCCCGTTCGAATTCCATTAAAATTAAGAAAATCGAAGCCCCATCGGCGCGCTTCTGACAAGACAAAATTAAACTTTCATCCAATAAGTTAATCAGTAGCTTCGGTTATACAGGGCAATATATCTTTAATGCCACTGCTCTTCATCTATACATTTATTTTATATAATAACAGACGCAGCTCCGAATCGCGAAAATATCGTCGGCGGCCATTTCGCGAGGAACGCCAGCTGCCAGTGGCACGTGGCCATTTCGTGGAGGAAACTCACATCGACGATCAACAATCCGATACGCGAGGGCGGCATTACTGGCCGATTATGATTTCATCATTTCGGCGGCCCGCTGTTTCGTCGATTCGCTCGGCGAGGTTTGGCCTTTTCCGCGGCCGCGAATCAAGGAAATCGCATACGTTTGAAATAGTTTTAAAAAAATATATCGAAATACATCGTCTGGCAAAAGTATCGGAACGAAGGATTGTAGAAAAATATTTTGAAACGGTAGAGTCGCGCGAACGCTCCGAGGAACGCTTTAACATTTTTGTTAATAAATGAACAATATTCCATTTTACATGGAAAATTGAAGATTGGTTTTTACGAAGATATCAACGAACGCGCAAGATACATTTAATACGCTTCCCTATGAATTGTTGACATTTTCGGTAATACTATATAGCGTACAATGGGCAAAAGATGCAGAAACTATTGAGCGTACGGCAGAAAACATACATCTTCGCCGCTTATTATAATGGCTCGCAACTTCATTCAACTATTCGATACTGCAGGTTTTAAAAATATTTGAAAACCTTGTTTTCACGTATTTCGAAATATCGAGAGAAAAAGTATTTCGTGACGGTATTTCTTCGATATTTGAAAATATTTTTGTGAAATATTTTTTGAAAAATTGACAAAATATTCGCATATAAATCTTCGATGATATTTCATGCTGTTAGCAAAGTTTATACATAGATCAATACGTATAGAGGCGTAATATCAATAATACCCCGTTTCATGTCTAGCCAATCTATAAAGTGTATGATAAATAATGCAAATCACATGAATAAGTATGAAAATCCCACACTATGTGTGTGTGTGTGTGTGTGTGTGTGTGTGTGTGTGTGTGTGGTGTGTGTGTGTGTGTGTGTGTGTGTGTGTGTGTGTGTGTGTGTGTGTGTGTGTGTGTGTGTGTGTGTGTGTGTGTGTGTGTGTGTGTGTGTGTGTGTGTGTGTTATTTAAGTCTAATGACGCTCGGACTGCCGAAGAGATTGTAGACTACCTACTACACGTTCGTTCTCAAGGTGGGTGTGGTAGGCGGTTACGGATATACCTCGGATGGAAGCGGCGTTCAACGAAGGATTAGGATCGACAATCAGGATAAATCGAAAAATACATAAATTTCCAAGTAAAACTGAGAAGACTGACCAGTAATTTGCTCACAGACTGCCTAACTGACTAAAAATCTAAAAGTTACTGCATAATTTCTAATAAATTTTCCACTTTTCGCTAGTCAAATTTTCTAGAATGTATGGTAATTTTTTAGATTTTGTCAGCCTGCGATCTAATTACTGATTAGTCTTGTAATTGTTAACAAAAATTTTTTCCTCAACGGTGTAGATTTAATAATATATATATTTTTATTTTAATTGTCATGGTTTACGAGAAATTTGCATTCTCCCGTTTACTTAATAAAAAAAAAAAATAAATAAATAACACCCATAGCCGTTATTTTCATTTACAAATATATGATATTTCATCAATCTCTTACACACTTCATGATTTGAACCCAATATAAAAAGAAATTCGATCGCCTATGTTTCATACTCGCGTAAAAAAATAACATTTGGGCCTTAGTTCTTGGCTGCTATACAATAGTGTTATTACATTTTAATATATTTACGTCTATTTTCATATGGGCTACATCAAAGACTCGTGTTTTATATTCAAATATATCAATACAGAATATATATAGCTAAAGTGAGAAAAAATTAATAAATTTATCTATATTTTTTCTGTCGTTTTTTGGCTTAGGGTGGCAGCGATACTCGGCTTGTTATCGATAACAGAATCGTGGGCAATCGCAAGCAGAAATCTTTCAGATTGACATGACACAATCTTGGCTGCTATGTTCACCAAAGTAACGAAGTATTTAGACTTTTGTCGAAAGTGCGTTATTGGGATTTCCATTGTCTAAGACGAGAATCTTGCATAATCATTATAGATGTATGAATATCGTTTATATACGAACAGTATAGCGTATATATCAACGAATTTTAGTAATACGTAAGATTTAATATAATAAGATACTTTCGATGCTTAAAACGTTATGTTTATTGCACCTAATGAGATAATCTTAATTTATATAATATTGATGTGAAATTTAAAAATTATGTTATCCATAAGCGTCCATCGAAATAATTTTATTTCGTAGAAAATCTGCAGTATCCAAAATTGAAAAGCAATATTTATATTATCAAGTGAATATATTTTCCTGTCTCTGGTCAAGTAAGAATTTTTTTTAAATCAAGAATACATTTTCTTGACAAAAGAAAATTTCAGTGTATTTAAGAAGCATGACTCTCTTGTATATACTCTTGTATATACTTAGAAAAAAGAACATAACAATATATTTTTTTATATTTTTTATAATCAAAACTTATAATCAATTCTCCACAGAATATATATATATATATATATATATATATATATATATATATATATACAGGCTTGTTCATTTACATTAGCTTTAGTAGATTATTAAATAAATAACATACATGTGTATATATTATACGCGTGTTAAATAATGTACGCGTGAGTTTTTGCACGATCAATATATATATATTGTACGCGCGTATTTTCGCAAACGTGAGCCGCGGTTATGCTCTGATCGCGTGAGTAATAAATTATGGCTGGTTGAAGATGATGATGATAATGATTATGATAATGATGATGACTATGATGACTATAGGGAGGATAGAGCGATGCCACAACTTTGAAATATAAACCACACACCATATCGGTGTCGATGCTTCAAAATAAGCGTGCAATATATATATATATATATATATATATATATATATATATATATATATATATATAATGTATGTATGTATGTATGTATATATAAGTATAGAGGCAAAAAGGCGCAGTGATTCCATGAAATTCGATGGGATCCACGCAGGTGTTTTCGCGCTAGGCGTGCGGCGAGAATAAGAGAGAGAGAGAGAGAGAGAGAGAGAGGAGAACCAGCTGCAATCACGGTTGCCATCTGCCTGTCATTATAAAGTGTGTAAGTGTGCATATATAGGTGCTGCTTTTAGAACACTTTTAAACAGACAAAACGGAGCTTCGCCAATTAAGTATATATATATATATATATCGGAAACACAGGGCAGTCGTTCTGCGCCCGACGAACCGCAAAAAGAACGAAAAGGCACTATTCCTTTTCTCCATATACGCCGTGACTCTGAAAAGACTCGCTAGCCCAACTAATAAGTGGACCTAGTCTCGACTTTGGGCATACGTCCATCGGCCAATCACAGTGCATACATATAATCCAATATCGATAAGTTGGGCGTGAATTTTTACTCGGTGCAAGAATAATTGGTGCGATGATAAAATTGGAAATAATTTACGGTTTAAAAATGTTTTGTTTGGTAATGCAGTACCGGTTGAACTTTCAAGGCGTAAGCAAGACAAGGTTATATAAGGTCAAATGTCATATGTATATATATATATATATATATATATATATATATATATATATATATAGGGTGTCCTGGATATTAATTGTTCTCACTAGCAGATCGGTAATGCGTCGCTCAAAGTGTATACAAAGTCGTATGTATTTTGGAAAGATGCAAATGGTTTTTGCAACTCTAAGGAAACTCTAAATCGGATCTCCATCGAGGAGGATATAGAATGAGAAAAAAAGGAGGTTTGCATTATCTGATGTACAGGTTTAACGGAAAATGTCCGATATCCGCGGAAAATACCAGTAGTTGTTACATAAAAATCTTTTCACGCCCGAGACATTCCAGTCACGTCCAATTTTTCTTTAGACGATCGACAAATTCCATACCTCTCGAGTGAAGGCCGAATTGACGTTTGCTCATTGTAGCCGATGAACATTGGCGCGTGGCGCAAAAGGCCATTTGTCGGCCATTTGCGACTCTCCAAAATGGATACAAACTTTGTATAGTATTTCCCTTGCTTATTACCGTTTTTTTTTCTCATATTTGGGACACCCCGTATACATTGTAAATTCTTATTTCATTTTGGAGGGGTATGTTTATTGCACGATGAAAGTGTTAAAAAATGAGAGAGTGAATTGTAATAAAAAGAGGCGGCGTCTGGAGAAAGGAGCTGTACAGTACAGTAGGAGAACAAGGCTGGTCTGGCGATGAATAACTAACTAACTAGTATGCTTAGATATTTCGAGAGAAAAAAACTACGAACTATATTTTTAAAAAAATAGCATTATAAATACTATAAATTCGCGGAATCGATGGAAAATTTTATTATTACATTAAGAATATTCTCTCAGAACGCAAAATACAAGAGTAAATAATCAATTGTGACAGCTATAGTACCGATTGATAATATGGAGTACCGCAAGGCTCGGTAATTAGTCTTACCACATTCCTACTGTGCATCAACGAATTCCTAAAAGCTATTTCACAACCAGTTCCAATTTCAATGTTTGCAGACGACACCAGTATCTTTGTAGAAGGAAATTAATAAAAATCTAATTAAAAAAAAATCATGAAAAATAACATAAACAATATCGAAAAGTTTGCTATTCTTAATTGATTTAAATTTGCCCACTCAAAAATCCAAGCAATTTGCATTTTACAGTAGAAAAATCAAAATAGTAAATAAAATAAAAATCTTAGGAGTTGTAATCACATACAAAAAATTTTAATGATAAATGCCTTTCTGAGAGAAGCATATTCTAAAAATTCTTTCCGCTAAAGTTTGGAAAGCGAAGCAAATCAAAAAATAATCATAAATATGCATAAAGCAGTAATTCATGGAAAAATAGATTATGATTGCGTGGCTTATGGATCTACAAAAATAAATATTTTCAGTGGACTAGAACCAGTTTTGAACAGATCAATAAGAATTGCCACTCACGCATTCAGAATCAGCCCAATCACTAAATCACTATAGCGTATTTATCTGTATTTATCTGAAAGTCCAGTAAAACCTTCGTATATTAAAAGAATCAATATGATGTTAAATTATGTATTAAAAACATTATAATATCCTGAAAATCAATCATTAGAACGTAATAAAAAAAACCAACCCACTACCACACTAACAATCATTGTATTTCAAAGTGAAAAATTTTCACTTAAACAAGATGCGATTTTGCAAAGGAAAGATGTCAGAAAGTTGACATGCATACGCATATAGACAAATATAAATACATACAAAAAAAGAAATTTCCATAAAATTCTTTTTATAAATATGATAAATCTTTGTTCTAAAAATCGATTAGCTGGAATAGCAAATATAATCCATACATATATATATATATATATATATATATATATATATATATATATATATATATATATATATATATAAAGCATTAAACAAAGCTATATTTCATAAGAACTATATGCATTTAGATTTATACTGAAATTAATTCTATTTATCATTATGCGCTGTTGTATTCAAATTTAAAATGTACCTATTTATAATTCTTCTAATTTTAATTTCGAATAATGCTTTTTTGTCAAATATAAATTTTAAATTTATATACTTATAATATTTTTTAACAATGGACGAAGCATAGGCCAAAGAATTCTGAAATCAAAACGAATTAATTAAAACTTTTTATTTTATTGTTCTGACAAGAACATATTTGTAATGAAGTTGTAATAATTATATTATATACATGCAAATTATTTAAAATAATAACTAAAGATTCAAAATAAAAGTAGTAAAAGGTAACAATCCACTATTAATAATGATTTATAAAATTTTATATGTAATACTGATATAAATGGCAATGACTTATCGTAAACGTAAAATATATTGATTGAATTATTTTTAATATATGCATATGTACACATTGTTGTGCGTTTAAATTTAAAATAAATAAATATTTAGAAAAAGCAAACATTGATTATTAGAACATGCGAATAACTTAACAATATAATCAATAATAGAAAAATTATATAGTCGATTTTTTTGTGTAAATATGAAAAACTGTTCCTAAAGAATGTTTAAATTTATACAGGACTTTGAATTTTACATTAAAAAATGGAATCTTACATAAAAGAAATATATTTGCAAAGCATATATACGAAGAAGTTATATCGTCAATAAGAGTAATGAAATTTCCTATATTGAATCTAAAGCCTTAAATTTAAAAACTTTTTCAGCATATTACAAATTATTGACTTTACTTTTATTTAATGTTTACAAGGAAAGTATTGTATATATGTTTTGGTCATAAATTCTTTAATGAATTCAATCTCGTATTATAGTTTGCATTTATTAGTTGAAATTGGCAAATCTTTTGAGAAATTATAATTAAAAAAAATATCCCTTGTTTAGCAAGATTTGTTATATGATCTTGTTACAGGATCGTTAAAAATGCGTTATATTAGAATTTTCCAGCTGCATACTATTATATTGGTATATTTCTATGAAAAAATGTCACAAACGGTAATTTGGGCATTCTATGAGCAGACATGCAAAATATACAATATTTTATTATTTCAAACGTACGTTCAATAATAATGTAATATAATAAATTAATGTTATACTTTATTCGAATTGTGGAGTTATACCTTAATATGGTAGACATTATCGTAGAACGGTATACATGTTTTAGGTACCAGCTGCAGTGTGAAAATGTTATCCATCGAGTAGCCAATGCCACCCATCTTAGCATCAAGCGAATATATAGGAAAATATGAATAAATTTGATTAACCGAGCCACAATTTCAGAAAATATAATTTTAGTATAAATAAACATTTTTACGTGGTAATTTTTTTTAACGTGTTATAATAATAAATTTCATTTATCGTCTAGACAATGAATTCGCTATATATATATATATATAACTCCTCTTAATTATTTCATTCCATAATAACAAGTAAAGTTTACTCGTATTTATTCATATACCAAAATTAAATAAATTTATAAAAGATGCTAAAATTGATTTTTGAATATTTCTTTTAATGCATACTTAATACATCCTTAATATTTTA
Organism: Sycobia sp. Sy_11; assembly: GCA_018907035.1. Classification (NCBI taxonomy): domain Eukaryota; kingdom Metazoa; phylum Arthropoda; class Insecta; order Hymenoptera; family Epichrysomallidae; genus Sycobia; species Sycobia sp. Sy_11. The sequence continues at coordinate 1,812,376 of JACCIC010000012.1, read as the reverse complement.
ATACATATTTTAATACATTTGACTATTTCTTTTGATTCATTTAATGCATATACTTTCTAATTTTGAATTTTGTATAAATCAGTACAAAGCCTTTATACACCAAATGTCCTAATTAGCCAAATCTTATGCACAATTCAAAAATTTGAGTAATAATATGGAAAAATATATATTGACTTTTGGTAAGTTTACAATAAATTCTGAATCAATATTATCTTCATTAAAATTATATTCAAATAAAAGAGTTTCGATATAGTCCAAAAAATAATTACTATATTTAAAAAGATACTTGAAAAATTTATGTATATAAAAATTTATAGTAGTTTCTGCCGCCGGTATACATATAATAATGCAAGAAAATCTTATGGGATTGAAAAGTATTCATTATATAATACTAATATTAATTTTGTCCGCGTTATTTTTAATTTTTTCAATTTAAAGATAAAATTTTCATTAAACTTTTCTATTCAATAAAAAAAAAAAACAAAAAAATAAAACAAATTAGTCTTTATTATTTCTTGATTTTGAAATTTCGAAAAATCAAACAATGGGATCCTATACAATCATATTTTTATCTTCTTTTTTTATAATTTTATAAAATAGTAAATACAAATTTTAAATTCTAATTGGAATAAAATAAACAACAAAGTTATCAAAACACATATCTGGATATATTAGAAATGGTTACATAGGAATTTCTGAGTTTCAACCCAATCTATCCGTGCTAGGGATGAAAATAGACAAAAAGATTTTTTAATAACTTCGGGAATCGATTCAACAAAATCTAAAAAAACATTTGTAAAATCATACTTATCTTGTTTCCATCGCCGTAAAGTAGACGACAATATCTAAATTAGCATGTATATGCATATGCATATGCATATATATATATATATATATATATATATATATATATATATATATATATATATATATATATATAGCATGTTATAAAAAATCGAAATAAAACCGTTCAAAAATCTGTAAGTGGCTGATATTGATAAAACCATGAAGATAGGATACCCCCTTTGCATTCCTTTGACTGAATTGGAGCAAGGTCCAGAAAATGTTTTTTTAAGATTTTTATATGCAGCCGTTGAAAATAAAAATTCAATTTATATAACATTGGAAAATCATAAGTTACGTATAAAAACGTAAACAAAGAAAAAAAATATTTTACAGTGCTTCACCTCGTTAACACTTGATAAGGATAAACTCCTTATTTAAATTCCTGCAACCCAAAAGATGTACACCACCAAAATTAAATGAATTTGAATTTCATCCGTTTATAGCAATTGACAATTTTTCATAAAGCAGATGTCAATATAATTTTCTACATTGTAAAAAACACTTTAAAGTTAATTAAAACAAATTGTGTGTAAATTATGAATATTATTTAAGTTTATTAAAAAAAGTTTTTATAAAGATTCTTATAATATTAAATGGGAATATATATAAAATGCATGCATCATTATTCATCGCTTTGGTAAGTCTTAAAATATCATGCGATTAATTTGCGCTTCGATTGTACGTAAATTGTACGTAAATCGTCACACTCTATTAACAGTGAAAATTGAAATTTCAATTTTCTTATATTAAAACTAGTATCTTTAATTAAGCATTCTGTATATCTATATAGATATTATGAATAAGACGCATTAAGATTACCTTAGAAAAGTTCACCTCAACATTTGCAAAATGACATGATTCCATTGAATAAATATTTATTATCGATGAATAGATTTTATTATACAAAAAATAGATTTCAAATTTCAGTTATAAAGGTCAAATAATTTTTTCGCAATTCATTTTGCGATTAAGAAAAAGGATTAGTTTTTACATACATAAAAGCGAATAAATGTATATAGTTCTTTAAAACGGATATGTATAATAGAGATTATGTGTATGTATATGAGGTTCTCAAAATGATTTCTGATTATTCAAACATTTTATCGAGTATTTAAGACAATATCTTTGTTACATTACGATATTGTATTATAAATTACAAAAATTGTTTCCATTTTATTTGAATCTGAGATAGAGTAATTTGTTTATAATTATTTATTGTGAATGGAATTCTAAACTGAATTCATGAATTCTAACTGAACTTATTCTAAAATAAACATTCGAAAGCAGAAGTAGCTCAAAACTATTTTTATTCCTAAGTTATTAAAATAGAATTAAAGAATATGTATAGAAATATTATTTCTATTTTACTCATATTATAAATATACTAAACACTAAAGATTTACTGTGCAAACAAGTTTTTTAATTTAAAGGAATATGAAAGATTTATCAATTTTTCATGAATATGAAAGATTCATCAATAGTCTCAAGAATAGTAATTCATGCTTCATCCTTTGCCTTCAACCAATTTTTGTCAGATCTTTCATATTTATAAGAACAATTTGGATCATTTTGAATCAATATAAATAACCACAATAATATATAGTTTTATCTTTTGCAACAAATGTATTCAATATTATTGTGAAGTTCAATATTATTGCCATATTTTAATTATTGTATTTGTTCATTTATATCAGTGCAATTTTAAGAAAGAATAACTGAATGTCTAGTCGAGTATCGATCTTCAAATTAATTTTGATTTTAATACATTATATCTTATTACATAAAATTAATCAATCCACTTTATAAAACTTCTGATCTAATAGAAATTTCTATAGAAACGGAATTTAAATCAGCATACAGTGTATATTTACAATACTAAACCACATTACATTCTCTATTAACGTAGTTCTAATAATGCTAAACGTTTAAAATATATCTATATGTAATAATTAATCATGTAGATAATAAGTAGGTTTTTATAGTTTCGTTTCAAAAACACTAATAAAATTAACTCAGGTTAAACAGATGTTTTACCTCTGATTATGTTACACTTGTATACTAAAAACAACTCAAAGTGAAAACAGCTAATTTAAATAATATTAAGAGAAAAAGAACATTAAATAATATATTTTCCGTTAAACAATTTTATTGACTTCTCAAGGTATAAATACAATTATTAAAAGGATAAATTATCTAAAAGAAAATTATCCTTACTTAAAAATTAAAAACATTTGATTGATTTTTTATACCCTTACATCTATAATTAATTATACATATATGATATAATTTTTTTTTGGAAAACTTATCTTATACAAAGTTCGTCAAAACATTAATTAATAAGGTTTTAATCAATTTAAACTAACGTTTATCCCTAGCGCATTTGGTATTTATTTTATATCAAAATGTTTTTAAAATACTATGCTGAGTGTACATGCCATAAATAATCTACCTTGACTTCAGTTAGAAGGTATAAATTATTTATTAAATAATGTTTCTTATCAACTCTACAGTATATCCTGATTTATCCTTCGATTTATTACTGTACGTAAATGTGAGAATGTGTCATTTGGGTACTTTAAAACTTGTCAAGTCCATTATTGAACAGTAACCACTTGTAAATCATGAAATGTCAATAATAAATTAATATCGTCCAGAACGATTATCTCTTCCTTTACGCCTTTCCTTAGACCTGGACTTGCGTTCACGCGATCGTGATCTTCGTTTACGATCACGTCTAGGAGATTTGGAACGAGATCTGGATCTTCCTCTACCACCACCTCCACCCTTTTTATGATTATATAAGTAGCGCCGTAGATCACGAGAAATTGGCTTCAGATGCATAAAATTACAAAATCCAGATCTTGTACATTCCCTAAACAATTAAAAATAGATATAATATTGAAAAGTACTGAAAAATTAAATAATCAATACAAACAATTTAGTTTGCTTCAATATTATTTCTTTAGATATCAAACTTATTTATAAATTTCAAGAGTAATAAAAAATACTTGAAATAAATAGAAATAAATTTTTATAAAAAGAAAATATTGAATTATATTTAAAACAAAAATGTTTGAAATCAATATTTATTTTACCCCATCTCATATTGGCGACAGCAAGCTTCTCGAAAATCTGTTACAGGTGATAATTCTGCATATATGGGTCGACCTCCAAACCATCTATTATTGAGATCATTTACTGCCTTTTCAGCATCTTCCTCTCTTCTAAATTTAATGTATACATTACCAACAAGATGATCTCCTAAATTATCACAAACATTCATTTCCTCAATTTCACCATATTTATCTTCGCATTCAATAAAGACATCCCCAAAAAAATTATCATAATGCTCTTGCATGTCCTCATCGGAAACATTTGCTACCACTAGAAAACATAATAAGAGTAGTTCATTTTGTAGAATTTTTAAAAATAAAATGTATAAAAATTAATATCATTTAAGTGTGCATATCAAAATTCAATAGTTCTGAAATATAGGTACAATATAATTGTTTATATTAACTAATGCACAATTTTAATATACACAATAACATCTTGCTGAAGAAACCATGCTTACAATGCGATCCATCTGCACTTTTTGCAGAATTTTGTGGATTGACGTACAGATTTTGTAATAAACAGGTCTAAAACAAAAAAATTAGATTAAAGAAAAATTATGATTGTACAAGAAATATATAGAAAATTAAAAATAAATAATCATTTACTTGACTGAAAGTTGGTTTATTGTGAATTCGAGAACAGCGATCACCATGTCTACATGCTCCAATTTTAAAATAAAAAGAACAATTGACCCTGTAAAATAAAAATATTAGATCTGTAGTACTATTCAAATGTGAAAATGCATTATACATCACAATGCTAAGTACTTTATAACCTATTTGGTAAATTCGTGGTAATATTGATCAAAAGATACTTACTTATCCTTTTCGGTACCAAAAATTGAAGCCAAATACTCAGCCATAATTAAATGTAATGTGCAACTTATGAGATAATAATTATTTACTCTTTTACAAACAAGTGAACAATAAATAAAATATTCTTGTAGAAAGAGGAACAATCTATAAGCAACTATAAGGTTAGCGGCGTCACTGGCGAACTTGCCAAGTTGCCAACTTTCCACTACATTTCCAGATAGTGTAAACTATAATCTATAATTTAATTGGATGGTTGGACAAAATTGAACCTGGATTGGCCAGTGCTATGTCGTGCTATTGGCTGCTATTAGTGTTGAGCCGCGATGAAATTTCAGACAGGCGCTTGCGCATTAGACTTTGCGTTCGTTCACTCTCGAGCTCTCGATAGGCGCTAAATTTAAAACAAAGTAAATTAAATTAAAAAAAAGTTGAGGACTTTAAACACACTAGGTTATAGCAACCTTTGAGAAATGATTTATTTTATAATATTACTTTTAAACACAGACATTGAAAAAAACAATATTATATAATAGAATTTTTGTAAACTAGAATTACTGAAAATCTATTGTTTCTTTTATATATACATAGATATCATATAGAAATTAATAAATATTTTTTTATTGGTCTTACAGTCCAATCAATTCTATCAAAAAATAAAATAAAATAAAAATAAAAAATAAAAATAATAATAAAAAATAAAAAATAAGAAATAAAAAAATAAAAAATAATAAAAATAAAATAAAAAAAATAAAAATTAAAAATAAAAATTAAATTAAAAATTAAATTAAAATTATAATGACAGTCAGACTGTCCTTGTTTACATTCACCCCCGTAGACTAATCTGAAAATAAAATATTAGCTGAAAAAATTCTTTGTTAGTAAAGTGCAGTCTGACTGTCCCCAACACCCTTACCTAATTGAAGACTTGTCCAACGTTTCGAGCTCGCTACGGCTCCTCATCAGGGACTAATCTAAACCTTATATTCTAATCTATATATACCCATCCCCACCACCAAATTTCGTAAATTAAATATAAATTCCCCCTCTACACAAATTGTCCAAAACCAATCAATTTAATAAGGAATGATAAACACTGTCCAATCTACCAGACTCTAACATTAAATTCACATTATTTCGATTCTTGGAAATGTGAATACTTTCAAGACTCTCCCGTTTATACTTATTATTAATACCATGTTCCAAAATATCCACATTCACAAAATCAAAAGAATGTAAAAACTTTAAACAATGCTCTTTTAAACCAGAAGTAATATGTGAGCTACGTAAACTATATTTATGCTCATAAATTCTCTTTTTTAAATATCTACCTGTTTGTCCAATATAGTATTTATCACAATCCATGCAATTAATCTTGTAAACAACTCCTGACTTTAAGCATAAATCATCCTTATCTTTGCAATTATTAAACAATCTACTTAAATTATTGCGATTTTTAAAGAAAATATATCATATAGAGTAGACATAAAATACATGCGCGGACACGCTACGGCGTCCGACTGAAGCCATTAGAAACCGCCTAAAATATAACCTGATATAACCAGATATAACGATAATAATAGATGTCTCTTATGACAGTCCGACGCTTATGGGCCAGACTGCAGTAAAAATTTTCGACTGAAAACGAGGGCCTCTGGCGGCCAAAGCGAGGTACTGGCCGTTTCGTGCGATATTCCAGATGTTGTTTTTCGAACTCGTGCGACGGTGCGATCGAGGGAGGAGACGACTGTCTTCGGCGCGTGCAAAGGAAAAGCTTGTCGAGACAATAGGCTGGCAGCGGGGGGTGCAATAAAAGATGAGTAGCTTATATTGACCAACAAGAAATTTTATTGCTAGATGTATAAATATATATATATATATATATATATATATATATATATATATATATATAGTCTCGCAGCAACTAGCAAGCTATATATATATATAGTAAAATACAAAAAATTCCATTAAATGATGTAACTAAAAGTTGAAAATCTCACCAAAATACATATTTTTTAATCTATATATTTTTTCATTAAACGTTTTTTATTAATAACAATACACTTCACCGTAATATTCGTAATATTCTCATTGACTAATCTATATCCTCCGTTAGTTTGAATATATTTTTTTGGGAACTCTTGGTACAGAATTTTAAAGTATAAATCAGTATTTTAAATGTATAAATTACTTATTTTTAATAAATGGTTAATTAATGGTATACGAATCAACCCTTTATTTAAATCTATAAAAATTTTTTTCAGTATAGACTTATTTCTATGACTATTATTTCTAAGTTACAACAAAATATATGTACGCTTTCAAAAAATTAACTTAACATTGAGACAATATTCATGGCCATTGTCAGCAATTGATTTATGTTTACGAATGCAATAGATCTCGAAAAAGCTGCTAATTATAGACTGTAAACTTTTCCAAAAATTATTTGATTGCTTTTTATATTTTTGGAGTATCATATCAGAATCCTATATAATCATATTTGACACATAACTACCTTATATGGAGAAGACAGAGAAAGAGAGAGAGGAAGAGAGAGAGAGAGAGAGAGAGAATGGGAATGTGAGAGCGAGAGGCGGAGGGAGAAAATCCAAGGGGATTAAAATGGATTACTCGATGTTGGTAGGTGTTGAAATATCATTTACCTGCATGTACCCGCAAGTGTCCTCTATACTGTTTCGTTTCTTTCTCTCACCTGCTCTCACTGTTTATTACCTGTCCATCTGCACGCACGTTGTACGAGGCCTAACAGACAGTTTACCGATATACATGCAACAAATGTTGCCATCATTTTGTTTTTGTTTTTTTTGTTTTTTTTGTTAAATTTGCAGTAAAAAATATCCTATCATTTAATCCTGACCGTATAGAATACGTATTCAAAATTTGAAGGCGATCGAAATATTAACTTACATTCAGGAAACACATGATTTTCTTAAACCAAGAGAATAGATTTTCTTAAGAACAAAAATTCAGTCAAGTAAATATTTATTTAATTATAATGTTCTAATTACTTAAATTTAGCTCATCATAATCTAAAAATAAGCATTTTGATTTTCTAGAAAACGTTTCTTTCAAACAAGCTGATCAAAATTAAAATGGAAAACCTGAGTTTCTTATATTTGGTAATTATATACCTGAACTCAATACTTTTGATTCTCTAAAAAAGGCTTTACAGAATCAAACTAATATTTTCTAGAAATTAGTATTTAATTGTTTTTATACAGTATATATAGAACTAATCTAAGAAAACAAAATTTTGAATGAGAAGGTTATTATATTAAAACAAAAAAGTAATGCGTTGAATTCAGAAAATCTAATAGCTCGAATTGCAAATAATCTAAATACTTTAATTATAGATTGATCAAATTTGTGGTCAAAGATTTTTCTGATACTATCAAAAGAACAATATTATCGAATTAATTAAATAAAAATTTTCTTAGTTTAAGAAATAGATTTTTCGAGATAATTCATTAAAATTATATACTGCTAAAATTCTAATATAAAATAAATATTACTTGATTCAAGAAATTTATGCGATTTTCTGTACTAAGTAAATATTTTCTTTAACCAAGTAATCGCATAAACTTTAACCAAGTAAGTAGTTATTAAAATAAAGCTTATATTTTCTCAACAGCAGAACACAAATATTGGAAATTAAATGAATATTTTCTTATCTAAAAAAAATATTATCTGGAACTAATGATTTCAAATTTAAAATTAGGAAAAGAAATTCTTGGATTAATTAAATATCTCCTAGATTTTTGTGAAGATTTTCTAGAAAATGGGTAAAAATATTTTCTTGAACCAATAACTGAAAATTTTGGAATCAAAAAATCTAGATATTTGATTCGAGCCGACAAAATTAAGTGAATATATACTTAGATTAAGAATTTCAATAATTCACTCAAGAAATTTAATTTAGAATGAAGAACTTGATTCTTATTTTTAAAACAATAATTACTTGAAATACGTTTTTATTCTCAAAAACATGAAAATTCAAGTATGTTAAATGTTTAAAAGTAGTGCATGATTCATAGCATTATTTTCTTGACTTTAAAAATCAAAAGTTTAAACTAAGCGAATAATTTCTTGTATTCTTTTACAATTTATACGTTAATTTACTTTTATTACATTTATTTCAAAACTTCGCCTTAACCGAGATTCTATCCGCAGACCTTTGGATTCACAAGGTAACATCTTATTAATTATGCCATCGCAGTATACTGTGGGCAATTATAACTGTTTAACTGTTCATATTGAATAGCTTTCCCAAAAATTGATTATATTTGTTAAATTTGAGTGTATATATATAGTTTTTTAAATATTTATTTATTTAACTTTATTTTTTGTGGATATGTAGTTCCGTTTAGTAAAATTCAAGAAATATTTATTACTTTTCAATAATTTATTTAGTGCAATGTAATAAATATATGTTCGCTATTCAAATAAACTTAATTGTTTGTTTCAAATATGTGGTTTACTCTAAATTACAAAATATTCATTCGTGTTAAATATGTATGTTTCTGTTTTAAACATAAATTTAAATAAATATTTGTTATATTCTAATAACTATTGAATTAATTTTAATGAATGCATGATATAATGTAAATAGCAATGAAATAAAATTTATTATATAAAAATTTAATAAATGCTATTATATAAATAATTTACAGGAAGTATAATTTTTTATATCAAATTAGTGTTATTATTAAGATCAACGCAGTCTTATTATCAAGTTTTAAACTCAAAATTTTAAAAAAATACGTGTATATATATATATATATATATATATATATACGTATTTTCTTAAAAATTTGGCAGCGGGGTGCAGCAAATGGAATTTACTGGTGTGGACGAAGAAATTCTTTAAGTGCGTATACCCAGGTATACCTTTTCGTAGCCTCGAACATCGCCACTCAGCGAATTTAAAATTTTAAGAAAATACGTGTGTATATAAATACATACATACACATTTACGCACGCAGGCAAGAAAATCTATACGCACTTCAAGAATTTCGACACCAGTTAATCCCTTTTATTGCATCTATTGTTTCGGCGTCCCCCCTACTGAAAGCCGTCTCTCCCTCGATCGCACCAGCTCGAAAACCAACATCTGGAATATCGCACGAACGGAGTACCGACGTTCACCGCCGCAGCGCTGAGTGTCAAAATTGTACTGCAATGTCTAACGTGGGCATCGGCGATCTCCCCTTATTATCTCTGCTTCATGTCTGCTTCATGCCTGTTTCATGCGCAGCCAGGCGCAGCTTCGTGTCCCGGCCAGGCAGTAGAGACGGCTTCTTGCTATCGCGTTCCCTATTTGAAAATAATGCTAACAAACTGATTTCTAAAGATGTTTAACTTCATCTAAAGCATTTTCGATAAAATCCTTATGAATTAAAATAATTAAAACTAACTAATATTACTCAAATTCATTATCTAATTGATCAAAAATGTATAACAAATAACTTACTAATTTTGATTTTTATGTAATTATATAAAAATTATTGTAATTAGGGAGTAGATCTAAATAAGTTGACTTTTAACTCCATAATTATGATTTTATATAGGAATTATGAGATCCTAAAAGTTGTATAGAATAATATTGATTCCTTAATTATGTCAAAACTTTCAATTTGAAAAGCTTAATATACTTAAAGCAATTAGTAACGTGATTTAATAATTCTGGAATCTTTTTAATCTATTAATAAATATATATTATATAACAACGAATGACTTTATTAAGCTGTAAAAAAATTACAGAGTAATGAAGCTATAATACGAAGAATATTTATTATAACTCTCGATATAGATTTGTCTAATTAATATATAAACTCAAAATTTATATTAACGACAATAATTTATTACTTAGTGTTTTCTTTATTTTTGTTATATTTGAAGTGTAAATTTGCCAATGCCACAAAATATTTTGCGTTCGTCCTTTTATTGAGTTAAACTTCGCCCTAAATAACTTCTGTTTTAATCCGAAGAACCCGCCCCAATTGGCTACGTTAAATATGAAAAAAGACAGGGCAAGTAGACAGAATATGCAAAAATCGTAAAATTTTTCTCGAAAGAAAGGAACCGCTAGCTGCCAGCTGCCAGTCCTTGCTGACAGCCAAAACAACGTATAGGAATAAGGATTGTTATAAGGAAGAAAAATAATTTTGCTATTATGCACGAAAGTAAATTTTCTGAACCAAAAAAAATTATTTAAAAAATTCTTGAAACTATACACACTGATATATAAAATACAGAAAAAATATTCAAAGAGATTCTGCCAGTAACGCTATTATTTTTAAACTTTAATTCGTGTACATTGGGCGATTAACAATAATATTGTGATCTACATAGTTAATTAATTAATTACCAAATTTATACATTTAATTGAATATTTAAATATACAATAAGTTGAAAATATAATTCTATGCATTTAACACGTGTACATTTAATAAAAAAAATTAAGTAGTCGATTGGTATATCGGTTTTATTTTCATATTTTACTTATTTCTTTGTAGATGTATACATATTTATACAATTACATATATATAAACTTGACCTAATGAAAAATAATGCTCTTTCTCTATCTGTTCCTTCTCCTTCACTCTGTTTAGTTTCAGTGTTGTTGCCACTGTTAACTGTTAAGCTACGCCGGTCGAATATAAGCTATAAGAAAGTAAAATTAATAAGCCTTTTCATACAATTCAGATTTTTCGGAAAGTTTTTATATTATATAATGAATCGCATTGCTGAATTAAGATAGTATTAAACAGATTCTAAAAAGAAAAAGGAAAAGATGAATAATAACACAGAAGAAAATCAGGGCATGCCCTATGTTAGAATCGTTGAGCAACCTTGCACCAGACTAAGATATAGGTATGCGTGTGAAAATAAAATTCTTGGCAATTTAATGGGAGTGACTAGTGTAATTTCTGGTTGTGGAAGAACATATCCTTCCATCGAAGTAAGTATAATGAAAAAATAAATAAGACCGCGAAAAAGTTCTTGTTATCTTACACGATGAGGAAATTATATATATATATATATATATATATATATATATATATATATATATATATATATATAATATAAATATATATATACATACATATATATATATGTATATAGATGTATATATATATATATATATATATATATATATATATATATATATGTATATATGTATATAAAAGATAATTATTTATATATTACAGATAGTAAATTGCAACGCGCCTGCATTTGTAGTGGTCTCCTGCGTCACGAGAAATCCGCCTTATCGACCTCATCCACACCAGATCTTCGGAAAAACCAAAGAGATATCGCAGGGCATTTTGTGCCGCAAGATACCCGCTAATCATTCGATCATATCGTTTCTCAATCTTGGCATACAATGCGTGAAAAGGAAGGATATGTCAAAGTCATTAACACTGAGGGAACAATTAAAAGTAGATCCGTACAAAAGTGAAAATTTTGTTACTCATTCATTATGCGTTTTAATAAGCAGCTGTCAAAGTCAATTTTTACCGATAGAGCAATTAGTGTTTGGCCTTAAACAATATTATATTTAAATGGCGAACTGTATTAAAAAAAATTTAGTCAATCATACGAATTTTAAAAAATTTAGTCAATATACTTTTTAAAACACACAGAACGCGTTTTTCTCAATCGGTATAAAAGAGCATTCAGCAGCCCGTGAAAGATCGTTGCCTTAAAATAATACGAGTAATTAAGAGTTTCATTAAATTTTTAGCTGGATTCGATCACAAGTTCAAAACTGAAACTCTCGATATGGGCTGCGTCCGATTGTGCTTTCAAGTTTTTTTGGAGTCTAAGGTGAACGGGATGTTCAAGGTTCCACTGGCGCCCGTTGTTTCAAATCCAATTTACGATAAAAGTATAAAATAGAAATATATACTCACATCTTGTCTTCTATGAAGATATAATGTTTAAATGCTTCAATATATATTATCTATCCATAAATTGTAGAAACTTCAAGCTCCCTGATAGTTTGGTGGCTCAGTCACTATTCGGCGCCAGTCACCGGCGGCACTGTCATGTGCGTGCTTTGCGAAAAATTGTCAAAGTGGGATCTTGAAATACGATTTTTCTGTGAAAAAACTGGATGGGAAACGATAGCTGAGCTTGCGCCGCCAGAATTTCACAAACAGGTGCGCCCGAAATAAAATGAAATTTCTCAAGCGGATAGGAGCGCATATACTAATACTGTCCTCCATTTTTACATAATATTGTTATAATATTTTAGGTAGCAGTTATATTCAAAGCTCCGAAATATATTAATCAGCGTATACAGGAACCAGTGGAAGTTCAAATACAAATAAAACAACCTTCCAATGGCGAAACCAGCGAGTCGATACCATTTTTGTATATACCCGTTGAATACGGTGAGAAACTGATAGATAAGCTAATGATATATATATATATACGTTATAAACAGTTCAAAATTATTAATACGAATTGAATTTTTTTATTAAAAATAATTCCGTTATTATATCAATATGGTTTAGGTATAAAAAAGGGACGAGATTATTTTATGACGGTATTTATAACAAATAGAAGATTTTGCAGAAAGCAGAAAGTATAAATGGATAAAAAAAAAGATTTTCGTTGAATGTAGTAATATCCAAAGTATATAAATTAATAAAAAAGGTTTATTTATAGTTATAAATAAAGTTATTCAAAACCATAGTATTTAAAATATAATTATAAAGTTTTTAAAGAAATAATCATTTTTATTTTTTTAACTAATTGATACTACGAAATACTGTTTTTGAAAAACATTTTTTTTTAATTTTCAATATACATACAGGAGAATTGTATTCTTTGAATTGAGCTGAAATATTTTATGCGGCTTTTAAAAAATTAAAATGGTTATATATATTAGCTAGCTATATAAAGAAAAAACTCAAAATGAAAAAGTTATATTATGAAATACATCTATATATTAATACTATATTACTTTATTTTCTTAGAATCGGAGGATGGATTTAAAAGAAAACGTCAAAAATGTGGCGAAACACCAAAAAGCTTAGTTTCTCGACATCTATTAACTGAGTCCAAAAAATGTAAGATTGATTAATTCGATAACATCGTATAAAAATCTAAATCCCACGAAGATTATTTTAAGTTGGTCAACATACATTTTTATTAATTTAAAAGAATCGCTGCTTCAATATTATTTATGCATATTTCAACCAAAATTAACACAACTATAAAATAATAAGAACAATGTGTCGAACCTGTATTTTTTATTTTTCTTTCACTTTACTAAATCTTATCAATTTTATCGTAACAGAAACTTAAAACTATTTCTTTCTTCAAACCAGGCTGTTTGAAGTTAAAATTGTACGTGTAGTTTTCGATTAGTTTTTATGACTAAATAAATTTTATTTAGAGATAAGATTTGGGCGGATTTCCAAAAATAATTGCCATCTAAAAAACTTATTTAGAAAAACAGACACAGATTCTATATATGTTATTGTTTTATTGGTATGTATTATGTATTGGTATAGGTGTAAGTAACGGCACTGAAGTAGAATTATAATCAAACTGCTTATAACGCGATGATATTAGACTTGTATATATATAAAAATAAAAATGTATATTTTAAAGTAGATTTACAGTGATTTGAATCCATAAGAGAGTTAAAATCTTTGCTATTTGCTCATTCTCGATAAAGTATAATTGATTCAGTAAATCATTAAAAAAACAGATGAGATCTCGTTATAAGTGAATAAATGAAGTAAAAGTATATACCGCTTTATAACAGACTTGATTACTTGATAGTCGAAGTTTAATGAGAGATAGTAGAATTTTCAATTCTTATCTTCTTTTATTAATGTGATCGAATAAATATCAGTATTATATTAGATTTAAGGAAGCCAAGCGACCGACAAACCAAATCGCAGGGTCAGAAATTGGTAATCCTTGCCCCCGAACCCACGGAGAAGCAAGCACCCATAGTGCCACCTAACCAAGCGCCGATAGTCCTTCTCTCTGAATGTATTGAAAAGTCCCTGACTTTGGCAAAACCAGTTACCACAACAAGATCCGGGTAAATAAGAAATCCGTAAAATTATTATGATCTTTCGAGGGCCGAAAAAAAAAAAGAAATAGAATTTTTGCGATAATGAAAAAGCATCAGATTAAAACTGTGGTTCAATTTTATCATATTGTTAAAATTTAGCAAACAACGGGCAACGAAGAATGCTACTACAGGTTCAAGTATTCAACAGACTCGCTTCAATCAAATGCGCCAGCAACCGGTGCCTACTTCGTATCAAAATGCAATGATGGAAATGCCAACTGCCAATAACATGAATTTTAGTGAGTTACCGCAATATTTGTGAATATATATATAATGATAAACTAATTAATCAAGATATTATGTTAATATATATAATACTATATACTTGCTCTGGAAAGTACCTCTCTTATAGCTCTGGATAGTGTATTCAAATGCTTGATAAAACCTATCCTTAATAATTCTAGGTCGTCATATTTGATATAGTTTAATGAATAAACTGTCCAACGCGTCTTAAGTATTTCGAAATAAATCAGAAATGTTTTATAAAAAGTATATGGATTATCTTATATATGGGGTGTACTTTAACCTTTCGCTTAACAGAGTGACATTAAAAAAAAAATTAGCTCAGTCAAATTCGTATCGAGCAGGGTTTTCTTTGAATTTTTAAAATTTATTTTTACTAAGGGAATCAAAAAATCCCGAAAAAGAAAAAAAAAGAAAAATTCGAATGACTAGCAAATTATTTTTTTAATTTTATATTCTTTTCTATAACAAAACATTTATATAGATGTGAATATCCAATCCAAGTCTCTCAATAGGATCGGATGAACTTCAAAACATTAAGAAATATAAAAATATTTTCGTGAAATCTCGAAAAATTCATTTAACTACTTCAAATCATGTAATGATTCATGGAATATAAGTTGTTTTAATCCATTAGTATCTCATTCAAAAAAGCTGTGATGTCTTATATAAATATATAATGAATAATTGAATAATTATTATAGAAAAATTATTAATATTATATTATATTATTCTATTCGAATCTCTGAATGGAATTATAATACTGTCTCAGAATTCCGTCGAGACTCCGAAAATTTTAGTTTCTCGAGATCTATTAATCGAATCCCAGAAAAATAAGATATATTCAAATTTAAATTACATTAATATTATCATAATTTTGTCTAAAATAGATTTTTATGTAATTAAAAACCAAGATTACCACTTATCGAGTTCAACAAAAAGTTGCACCTCTGCTGTATAATAACATCATTCAGCATATCGAGATCCATATTTTTTCTATCTTCTATTATGCCATTCTAAAATTTATTATCATTATCAAAATCTAACATTGATAAATTTATTCTGAAACTTCAAATAAAAAATATTACTTATTTTGTTTTTAATTTTCTTTTATATGTGTCAAATGTTTTCGTAATAATCATATAAAGCCGTTGATTTCTTTCATCCATATCTGGGCTAACTGCAGAATTTTCATCTATAATAATATTTTCAGGGGAACAATGAAACGTTGCATGAAAATTATTTTATTGGTGTATAAATTAGGTTAAATTAATAAATATTTTTATCGGTCTTACAGTCTTTATAATATAATATATTAGCTAAAATAATGACAGTCAGACTGTGATTAAAAACTTATTACTGAAATAAATTATATTAAAAATTAAAAATAAAAATAAAATAATAAATAAAATAAAATAAAAATAATAAAAGCAATATTCTATGTTAGTAAAGGACAACCTGGCTGCCCCCATCACCTTAAATTTAGAATCACCTTTGGTGTCCGATGTTTCGGGCCGCTACGGTTCATTCTCAGGAACTAAACTGAGTTAGTGAGTTAGTGAGCTTGTCCTTTACTAACATAGAATTATTATTTTATTTTATTTGTTATTTTATTTTTATTTTTAATTTTTAATATAATTTATTGTAGTAATAAGTTTTATTTCAGATTCTACGGGGGTTGACATAAACAAGGACAGTCTGACTGCCATTATTTTAGCTAATATATTATATTATAAAGACTGTAAAACTGATAAAAATATTTATTAATTACAATTTTATTAAGTACAAGTTATTATTAAGTACAATTTTTAATTCTAATGAATAAATTATGGTTGCTATATGTGTAAATCACACTTATAGCTGGTGCTACATGCACATCGAGAGGTCATCGGGTCTTTTCTAACGCGATAAAATAAGACTTCTTAAGATGGTATTTCAATATTGTGTTCAATTCTAAGATAAATGACACAAGTTCAAGGAAACTTTATTACGCATAAATCTGAGCATATAATGAAACCTTAGAGCAATGTAGCTGTTGAAAAAAAAAATATTTTTCTATTACAGGAAAACTATACCCGAAACATAAAGTTTAAAAAGATTTAGTTTTGAGATTGGATGTTGTCGTGGCTTGTAAAATTTGATACGTAAAATTAATGAAACGATGTTAAGAAGAAAAATTCTTAATCACAACGCGCGCGCGTGCACACACACACACACACACACACACACACACACAGAGAGAGAGAGAGAGAGAAAATGTAGATAGTCCAAATTATATTTACGAAAATTTATAAGATCTTTTTCAGTATACGTATGTAATATTCTCGTTCAGTTCATATACGAAGATATTTTATATTATAGATTCAAGGAATCCAAATGACAGAGATATGTACACTTTGCAAGCCCAATCGCATCAGGATCAGACATTGATGGCCTGTGCTCCCGAGCCCATGCAAACGGCACCGTACATGATGAACCCCGTTACCAGCGAGTCGCCAACGACCCATCATTCCGAAGCTATACACAATCCATTAACATTAATGAATCCAGTTACTACAAACATGGCCGGGTAAATGAATTTTTTAGACGCAATTATTAAAAACTTTTCCAGGCCTGAATCAGAAATTGTAGATTTTGCAACAAAAACACTATATTATAACTGTAGAAAATACTATTTCAATTTCATGATATATATTGTTAAAATACGATAGAGCACCGGCAACTATGGATGCAATGACAGACGATATTGAGCAGTTTTACTTCAACAATTCATGCCAACAACCAGTTTCTACATCCTATCAGAATTATTCAATAATGGATCCAGTCAATGATTTGGAATTGACATCTGCAAACGGCATGAATTTTGGTGAGATTACAATTACATTTGTAAATATATACGTGTATGTAAAATACTACACTGATGCACCAAGGTACTGTGGGATAATAAATAATATATGCTATATATATATATATATATATATATATATATATATATATATATATATATATATACTTGTTTCCGAAGTAAATATTTTTCTTATAACTCGGGATATTGAATTAAAATGCCCAATATAGTTTTTTATAACTATATCTGCAATTGAAAATGGCGCGATATTGTCAAAAATGAGGTTAAAAGCGTCTCAATTCTTCAAAACTAAGTTTTTAGGATAATGAATAAAAAGTATGGCTTTTCGAAACATAGATGTACATAAATTTTTTGCTTTACAGAATGAAACAAAAAAAAAAAAAACAAAAAAAAACAAAACAATAAAACGTTTTTAGTTATTTGACAGTGAAAATCGAATTGAAAGATACTTTTTCGTTCTATTAATTTACCGGATATATACTGTTTTAAAGGTTGAACAATTTAAAATAAAAAAGAAAAAATCAGGTATACGGATCACTAACAAATTCTTTTTTATTGTATTTTTTCTATAACATAATTCTTTTTTTCTTAGACAGGCTTTTATAATTCCGAAAATTCAATTAAAAATTTTCTAATTCGATAGAATCGCAAAACCTCCCCCCCCCCAAATATTAAGAAAAATATTCTTGCAAAATTTCCTTAAATTCTGATAAATTAATTTAATTCTTTCAATTTATGAAATAATTAATAGCATGAATAAACCTAATTCAATAGTATATTATTTATAAAAAAAAATAATAAATAAATAAAATAAAGAAACGTTATCAGTTCTATAGATATGGTTACAAATTGAATAATCATTATGGATTTATCATAATTTCTAGTTTATTAGAATTTCCGAATGAATTTACAATAAAATAAGGTATCTAAAGATTGTCAGGATAAATGATCTTAGTTATTTGATATATAAAAACAAACGAACATAAATTATTCTTCAAATTTTTAGATTTTTCTTTATTGTTTTCTACTTGGACTTTCTATTCTTTTTTTTATCAATAATAATAGAATATGTAAAATCAATTTTCTTATGTAATTTGAACAAGTTCAATATATTTTCTTATAATTTTCAATGATAATTTTTTTAAAGACACGTATTTTATTTTCCATTTTCTACACACAGAAACAATGCTCATTTCGGTCTTAATGATTATAATTAGGATATCGGTACAAAGTTTTTTTATATCGCTAGCTAGATCCGTTAAATAGATTAGCTTTTATAGGGTCACTCTGATTTTCTATCCAAAATTAAAAACAAAATACCATCCTCGGCAGGGGCGGGGCAAATGGTATAAATATATAAATATACAGTATGTGTACATTTATTATTGATGAACTGTCATATACGTACAGGACTTCCACAAGTCGTACCGAGTTTTGCGCCTATAGCGGAAGACGATGCAAGCGCATACATTTCGCAAGACTTCTATCGATGAACATACAAGAGTAAGAATCTCTATAGTTATATATTATTAATTATATCTTTGTAATTTATTAATTGTGGCATTTGCTTTTTAGGTATCGTGATTTTTTTTTAGGATTGATGTATATATAATATAATATAAAATAGTTATAATATTTTATATATGATATAATATAAAATAAGAAAACCTCTCAAAAAAAAATTTAAAACAGTAACTTTTCTCATTAGAAATAATATTACGTTCTATTAACTTCGTATGTTTTTAAATTTAACGAATGCTTTTCACATTTGCAGAAATTCTTGATTTAGAAAATGTATAAATAGTTCAAATGGATTTCATTTGACACTTAATCGAGTCAGAATCAGAAAAAGTATAAAAATTTAAACCAATGTAAAACTTTAAAAAAATAATTCATAGATTATTTTTCTAATTATCTTTGTCGAGCAAGAAGCCAAAAAATTGTGAAGCATTACGCTTGATATTAATAAATATTTTTGAATAAAATATTACAGTTAAATGAGGAAATATTGTATTGCAATTAATTTGTATATATATGCTTCGATGCACGTGTATATTAGGTATTCATTAATTCTTAAATTCGATATTCAAATGTAAATAAAATAATGTATTTTATCTGGACCTAAGTGTAATTATTTTCCTTATCTAAATAAGCATAAAAAGTATCTCGATTGATTTTTTTTTGTAATTTTTTCGGAATATTATATACTTGACACGATGACAGGTGTGCTCATTCGCTTGTCGATTTAAACTGTTTTGTGTATTTGTTTATTTAATTTTTATTTAGATTGCAAAAAGAAACAATGTGTGAAATTTGTCCCTTTTTAATTTTTTGTGTAGTTTAATTTAAGCCAGAAGAGGGTATCATATCAAGTTATCGAAATGTTGCAAAAAAGAACTCATTGGGTTGTTTTGATTAGTCCTTAATAAGCATCTTCTTCCTTCTTACTTGTATTTTTTATCAGCACGTGGAATCATGATAATAATTTCGATTTTTTATTTCCTGATCTTTTTTAATAATAATCAGTTTATATTCATTATGTATTTAATAAGAATTGTCTTCCAAAAGAATTTCTTCGTTGATTCAATAGAATTCAATATTATAATATTCGTAAATAATAATAAGTACAATACCTTCACTTATTATGCCTGTTTTTCAACTCGCTGAAAATCTAGAAGCACTTTTTATATAAAAAATAATATTTAGAAATATTATATAAGGACATAAAAAATAACCAACTTTGTGCAGGTAAACGAGCAGGTAAAATAATCAGGAAATGTCTGCACTACTTAGTTAAATTTATTTATACTTTCAAATTCGACTAAAATAGCCTATTATTTTTCATTATCAATTGTGAAATGATGTTAGATATATTAGATTATTATATAAATCTAAAATGTATTTCTTAATCATTTTTTTTTAAAAACAGTAAATTCATTTAGGAACTCACGAATGGATGTTCTTGAATATATTAATGTAAAACTTTAATTTACTTCAGTCGTTAAAGGTAAATGAACTTTTGTCAAAGTGTACTATTATATTAGTGATAATTATCACTGCAGCAAATCTGTTGATGTTTAATTAATTTTTTCAAAATAGTTTTTCAGGTAATAAACTACTATTACAATAATACGTTAAATATGAAATATACCCTATTTATATATTTATATTATGTTCAACAATATTCTAATACGTTAAATGTATATAAATAAGGCCATTAAAAAATCTTTTATATTCTGCTAGAGAATTATGTATATATATAATACTAGCCTCTCCCGTCTCGGCTTCGCCCGAGATAATAATTTAGCCGATTTCGTAAACAATTCAATAATATCTAAGTAAAAAATATATAAAAATCTATATTACTATAAACAATTGACCGTAATTTAGCTATCGTCGCTTCTGTATAAAAAGCTACTTCAATGTAGCGTCCGCTTCAAAAAGTTGATATTTTGCCGACGATTTTAAACAATATATATATATATGCATATTAAATGCGGCTTCGATGGAGAAAATTGTGAGTTTCGAGTTCGAGCGGCAGAAAAAGATGTCCAAGTATATCGAGACGACGTTTTCGGAGAGTATCATGTTCGGACTATAGGAAATGTCTCGGTACAACTGCTATAGAGTTTTGTATTGGGGAGGTAGAATGCAATGTCCAGCTATCCCGGGACGACTCTTACTGGGAGTGTGCGTGTTCGAATGATAGAATACGAATCTCTTCATAGAAGTCGTACTGACATACCTGAAAATTATTTCCCCCTCTTCATGCGTAAACTGAATCGGTAATAGTACATATCTTACCGGGTATGAAAAGGCTTTATTTACGAAACGAGAGGTTTGCGGCCCGAGGATTGTAACGAGATTCGTAAAAAAGTCTTTTCGTACTAGGTAAGGACTATATTTTTACTACTATAACCACGTCAGTCAGTAGAAAATCAAGGTGAATGTCATCGTTTTTTTTCGATTACCATGGGGTGATTCACCATGAATTCGTTCCAGGAGGTCAAACGATCAATAAGGAGTACAGCTTGACCATTTTAAGGCCTCTACATGAAGCAATTCGTCGTGAACGACCGGGTTTGTAGGCAGACAATTCATGGTTTTTTCACCACGATAATGCGCCGGCACATTCCATCATGACTGTGTTCGATTTTTTGGCCAAACACGAAATGAAAGTCATCCCTCAGCCACCGTATTCGCCAGATTTGGCTCCCTGTGACTTTTTCGACTTTGCCAAACTCAAAAATCCGCTTCGGGGTACGCGCCATGAGTCCATTGAAGCGATAAAAAGTAATTCGCCGAAGGAACTGAAGGGAATAAATACAGGTGTATGGAAAATTGGATTAAGCGTTGGCATGTATATTATAATTATGTTTGTTCGAAAGGAGCCTATTTTGAAAGCGATAATAAAGATTTGTATTAAAATACATAAAAATGCTGTTTTTTTTTGTCAGTCCGGATCAAATTTGATCACATGGCAGCACCAAATATATTGCTAAATAAAAGAGATGATAACATTTTATATTTGTTATCTTGTTTCAAAAATGATAATCACGTAATTATAAAAATATAAATATAGACTTTCTCATTATAATGATATATATATATATATATATATATATATATATATATATATATATATAATCACGCATATGCTGCTTGAGGGTCACCTTCTTATCTTATATAAAGAATATATAGAATGTTTTGGTTCTGAAAAAAACAAAGTTCAAGCTGAAGTTTTGTAAATTCAAAAATTTTTCTTTAAAAAATAATTTACATTATAGATTGTAATCTTCATCAAAGAAGACAAATCTAATTTCGGCTAAAGACTAAAAGATCAAACACACAAAAGAAGCGACAGTCAGTTAAATAACTGATATACGTTTTAGAAAGACAAAAAATGAAATATTAATTCTTTAATTTTTAATAAACCTGTAAAACAGATAAATTATTTAATACCCTCAACCTTAAATTTCGTATTATACATTTTAAAAATGTATTCTGTAATTTTTAACTTTTTCAAATAATAATTTAAGAAAGCAACATACGAGTTTGCTCATTAAAGTAATGTTTCTCTAATACGAATTTTTATTTCTAGAAATAAAGTATTCCAAGAGAATTTTGTAAATTTGAAATTCATACACATATATATATAAGTGTACATGTATATATACCATTAGAAACATTACTTTTATTTCTGGTACGCTTATTATAAACGCACAATTATTTATAGCCGATGATTAGAAAGTAGATACCTAAATACTAATGTATCCTACGCTACAGCTTTCAATAGTCACCTGAGTAATTAACTATATATATATATATATATATATATATATATATATATATATATATATATATATATATAATGTAGAGGTGTTCCTTGTAGTATAGCGAAGCGCAAATATCAAATACATTTGCGGTGACGCGAGAAACAGAGAAGACACGTGCTGTTTGTATGATACAATATCAATATACAGTATCTATTAGAGAAAAAAAAGAGGACACTGAATCAATTTTCCTCGCCCTCGGCGAATAATACACCTACATATAAATTAGAAACGCCCAACAGAATCGTACACGCGACAATGAGAGCTGCGGTGAAATATGAGCCATATAAATATTTGCTCGTGATTTTTGTTTACATGCGTTTACAGGCAGGTGGGTTATTTATATACATCAAATGCACGATCACGATTATAAACATGAACAATTTATAGAATAATCTGGGCTGTAGTTATACATATACGTGTACGCGCGTATGTACATACACAATAAATATAAACTAAAATAAACTACGATATTCTAATGTAAAATAAAAAAAATCACAAACATGCTCATATTTGATAAATATTTATAAATGCCTATAAATTTAACCCGAATTTCAATTTATTGGGAATATTTTCATATTGAAATCATGAACGACAAACTAAAATAAATGTCAAAAAAATTCAGTTTCAAAGTTGTGTGAAATTTTACCGGAGAATTTAAGAATACAGGTAAAGCATCATGTACAAAATAAAACTAAAAATGAATTGTCTGTAAACCATTGTAAATCAGCTTTAAAATGTATTAGAATATTCCAATTGGATGTTCCATACCGCGTCTATAATACCAAAACAAAGCTATCAAACAAGTTAAGTGAAATTATCAATATTAACAAATCAAGAAAGATATAAAAATTAAAAATGGAACAATTACAACTTACATATTAAAGCGTCAGCATGATAGCACCAAATCGAGAGTGCGAATAAATGCAAAAGTTAAATTAAAAATACTTCTATTTTTAATTTTATTGTACGATATAAATTCATCTCAGGAAACATGGCGAGTTCTCAAATAAATTTGGATCTCAAATTTTTCCGGAATTTACCGTTTATTCAATAGGGGACCGACATTAACCAAAAGAATTTCAGAAGAATGTAGAACTGTTATGCCTGAACAATTGTCTATTAACATTGATCAGTATAATTCGAATAATTAACGTAAAGAGCAAAAATTGATATAGAAATCATTTTGTTTATAATGTATAATGAATGTCAACGTATGTAAGACAAAAAATAGTAAATATGTTGCTCGATAAAGGTTAACAGATTTTTTTCTATTTCAGTAGCTCCAACATTTATTATACATTCTATATATTTTAAAAGCTATATAAAAGTAAAAAGATAATTTGAATAAATAAATGTCCTAATCTTAATAAAAATTATTCAAAAAAATGCCAAAGTTAGCTGGCAAAAATACACGATTTGTACATGTAAGTCAAAAACATTTGATGTACAATTAAAAATTAAGAATAATTTTATATTATCTATAAGAATAGATATTAAAAGCTCACTATATACCTTAGCTTGGAAATTTAATTTCTAAAAAACAAAATCAACGGGTTTGTATCGAGCGATGCAAGACGATGTCGAGTAATTTTAATATTCAATCAGCGATAACTAATTTATAAAAAAAGTTCCGAAAATGGCTTGTAAACATGCTCCACATTCTCTCTCCACATGAATTGATTTTGAAACACGAGTTCTGATAGCGCATGCGTGATGTAACATTATATAACCGGGCAAAATCAAGTAAAATCCATAAAAATATTAGAAATTTTTTTATGGATTTTCACGCTAATATATTAAAGAAATTTTTTATATTAAATTCTCGATTAAATCTAACTATACTTACTTTCTTTCGAAATATAACAACTTCTTCGATCCATAAAAACCATTGATATTTTAGCATTCATAAAAAATTATGAAAGTTTTATCTCCGTTAACATCGTGCAACGTGCAAACCAGTCTGACTTCAATAATATTTGCACATAGAATGTTTCATTTCCGAACATTTGCAGACGATAGAAACGCGCATGGAAATTTATATACCGATGAACACAACCAACTCAACCATAATCGACTATGCATTAATGAGTTTATTTATAATTGCATAAGGCTAACGGTACAAATACTCCACTTTCAAAAAAAAAAGTATATTAATGAAATGAATAAAATTTTATTAAATCAGAATTAACATGTTAAAATGATAAAATTCCCCTAATTTAACGTTAAAAACAACGCAATTTAATTTACGATTTGACCTTTTTCTTATTTAACAAGACAACCCTTATTAGTACTATTAAGTTAAATATCTTTGACTTTACAAAAAAAAAAAATATAGTGGGATCATCAGGTACTTGTATATGCTCCTCGTACGTAATCTATCCCAACTGCTTTGATTTTAGAATTTTAACTACGACAATTGTACAAGGATTATTTTTAGGAATCAAAAATGTCATTATTGAAGTGGAGCATTGTGCAAAGCTTTTTGCGCATGGAGAATTGTCTTTAACGTGTATATATATATTATACTTTATACATATAAAGTAATGTTCTACCTTAAATTGAAACTACTAAATACAGCCTTATGCTTTCGTATCTAGAATAATAATTTGCACAATGAAAATAAATGTATAAAGTAAAGAAAATGAAACCAAATCTGTAGTTGTATACTCACGGGAACGAATGATTCGTCTTCCGATCTAACTGCGCTTTATTTAACTACCATCTTCGAAAATATTTGTACATTAAAACGTGGGTCACACATCTTCTCGCGTTCGAATTATCGTTATTTTTATTTAATTATGCAGCTATGGTACAATGGCATCGTAACCGCAATGTCTCACCACCCATTGTTTCTTTTTTTTGTTTGCTTTCGCATATTCTTTTCTCTTTTCTTTATTTATTTAAAAAAGTGTACGTAGTCCTCGTATGTTTCAAATTCACTTTATTAATTTCCGATGTATTATATAAATTCGTCAATTCATATTCCTCTATAACCCAGAATCTGTGAAAGGTGATATTTAAAAATAATATTTACACGCTACAGCACGATGGGACGAATTTTCGTTTTAAATTTTCTCAGTCGCGATTATATCTTCCACAATGCTCGTCGCTGATAGGAGCGTAAAAACCATAACCGACTTATTTATTAATTATAATCTCTCTATTTCACCTACAATACTTTTAAAATAAATTTACTATATTTCGAATACCGTCGAGGGAATTAGAACTTAACCCATGATTCTCTCGGCGATACTCGATTAAAGGCGATCTCCACCCATCCTCCTTCATTCATCTGCCACCACTGAAATTAATTTCACGCATTAATTGCGTTCACGAGCACTTTATTTGAATATTGTTGGAAAAAAAGATATAGTCAATAGGGCGCTCCTAAGCGCGACGCATTCACGATAGTTTTAAAATAAAAATTCGTCGACGCTCGAGCACACGCGTAGATGCTATTTTATCTTTAATATAAAAAAAAAGAGAAAAGGAAACAAACAGAAAATATGAAGTATTTCGCACCATTCCTTATTAAACTTGAAATTATTACGCGAATTCTATATTTTCTGAAATGTCGCACATTTAAATAAAAAGTATACAATTCGAATGCGTAATACACGTGTACTTTTATACGCTTACAACTGGAAAAATTACGCACGAAACAGGGAGAGTTCTCATGGGATCTTCGAACTTCGTCGCGTATATTACTTTTCTGTATCTGTATTTTGTTTTTCATACTTCATTCATTGTTTTTGTGAATATTTATTTTAATACACAATTTCATACGTCCATAACATCGCTGTTATTTTTTTATACATTGCAGTCAGAAAATATACAATAGAACATTCCAATCGTCTCTTTCGTTTACTGGTGGATGGGTATTACAATCACAATTAACAAGTAAATATGTCAAAAAAATTCATTATTCATAGTCTTAGACAATAAAAAAAAGACAAAAGTAAGTTCATGCGGAGTGTGATCGTGTTCGCGCGCTTATCTCTCATCAAAATACAGTTTTATAATTTTCTATAAATTGCATCAACATTTTTCCATATTCATTACGTTGCGAGTTCGCCGACGCAGCATCCAAGCCTCTCCCTCATTCTGGAATATGCTCTTCGTGTCTAAAAGTGTGTATAACAATCTCTCCGCATTACGTTTATAATTATTAGTATTAATAATAAAATTGTTCCTTATTCCATAACTTTATACATGCTATGTATAATTATTATGCAATGTTAAAGACATACATTACTCATCCACACTACTCAGCGCGAGCATCGTATTTAAAACATTCAATTGTTAGTCACCAGACAGGCGGGTACATTATTGAAATTAGCGTATTCTGTTGATGTTGATTTATTAATCGAGTGTTATTTTATTTCAATTAATCAAACTCCTTTTTGACAATCGTACTACATACGAATGTACCCATTTTATAACCTGCCTACTGACGTCCCGCTTTAAGATTATCAAATTTATTATTCGCACGTGTCCTTTGTTGTGTAGAGCTTCCCTTTTTAATCTTTAATTACACATACCATTTTGTCGTGTAACCGACAATTGACAATAAACGAAAAGAGATGAGAAGATATTTTTTTTTGAGGAAAAAAAAAAGAAAAACTCAGTCACGCGCGCACTAGGTGAGAGACATTCGTTGAACTACAAACGCAAAATTGATTTTCAAATGTAAAAAAAATCATCACCCACAACTGTCCATTTTACACTATTTAAATACAATAGAGCTTTTTCCTTACATCTTAAATAAGTTTTGTTATAAAACTGTCCCGTGAAGAAGCCAGATGACGGCAAATACCAGATTTTTTTTCAAGTTGCGTTCGACGTGATGTCTTGGACAAAAAGAAAACGATAGATCCGCCGCAGACAGAAAGTTAAGAAAAATGTAGGCATCAATCCAGAAAGAAAAGTTCGACGTGTGAATTCACAGATATCTGTTGTCTGGAAATGCGTATATATACGTGTGAAAGATATAGACATACAGATGATGAGGAGGTAAACATAAATGATGATTGTTCGACATTGTGTTGCTTTTAATTTCTTTGTTATTTTATTTTGCTGCTGCTACTGCCGCTTTTGTCGTTTGTAAAAAAAGCATCCATGGAACATAACGGTCGTCCAAAGAGGAAAGAAAATTGATTACGGGTAGACTTGCAAAATTAGATAAATTGTAAATAAGGACCAGAATGGTCTTGAAACGGTTCCTGTGTTTCTTTTACGGAGGAAGGGGCGAACTTATAGCTTTTTCTTTATCCGTCAAACGACCTAGCAAGTATTTGGTGAAGGCTAGGAAAGCCAGAGTTGCGAGGGCGCCAAGACGGACATATTCGGGGGCTCGATATATGAAATTCAATCAGGCGGAAATACAAATGTTGCAATTTCATTGAGTTGTTGTTGCTGTTGTTTTTTTTTGTTGTGGTCGAACTGAAAACTCGCTGCCTCTTGGGAGAGATAAAAAATGCCATGTGTCGGCCCGACGCAACTCTGGCAAAAGGTGGTAAACGACGTTGCTGCTGTTGCTGTTGTTTAAGGTTTCTTACAGAGATCGGGAGGATTAATCCGACAAGTGTTGTCAACAACGCTGATGTGCTACCAAACCACTCAATATGAGAGTAAGTGTTTTGCTCGAGGGGACTGTCGAAGTAAGGCGACGACGACGACGACTGCCACTAGGTTGCGGGCACACCGTCAGGCTCCTCCCCCTCCCTTCTTACTTACACGCGGCTCTCCGTTCCTTCATTATGCGTCGTCCTCGTCGTAGTCTCCGTCTCCCTCTACCCCGGCTTCCGCAAAGTCTTCCTCCTCGTCTGTAAAATAAATTGTACCATTAATATAAGATCCGCAATGCTTGACGTACAAATGTCTATTTAAATTAATTTATTAAGAACAAAAACAACTGGATAATTCGACAAAACAGGAATTGCTTACATTATTATTATACATAAGACAAATAATTATTTTCTCCTAACAGCTAAATTAGAATACAGTACTACTGTTAAGAAATAAAATATTCTTTTACTGTGCACAATTGTAAAGTAGTATTAATAAACATGAAAAAGACAATTATCATTCTACTGAAATTTCATTTAAAATTATTTTCCATACATTTTAAGTTGCACCCGGACTCTACTTTAAGAAAAATCGAGATACAAACCTTCACCGTCCTCATCCTCGCCTTCGCATTCGCCGTCTTGTATTTCTTCTTCATCGTCCTCGTCTTCGCCATCGACGTCTTCGACTTCTTCTTCGTCGCCTTCCTCTTCATCGTCGACATCATCTTCTTCTACTTCACCATCGCCATTCTCCTCCTTTTTCTGTTTTTTGGGCTCGTCATTTTTCTCCTAAAACAATAACGAAAATTTATTATTAATCATGTGTGTGTGAATTGCTTTTTTGAATAAATATTTTACGTTTCGAATTTACAGTAAAGCTAATAAGTGACGAAATTTATTAATGAAAAGTAAATTTAAAATAATATTTCTTTACAGATAATACGTTATTTAGCTAAGGTGGATTTGGCTTGGATTTTATTTGTATAAAGTCCACATCACTACACTTACAAATAGAAAATCATGTCATTAAAGAAAGAGTACCTTTTTTTTGAGAGTTTAATATAGATTTTTGGTTCTTATTTTTTCACCATACGAAAACTGCGGTAGACGAGGAGAAGAGCAGCCACTACATTCTCTAATACTTAAGTTTCTCTTTAATAATCCTTCGAGTTGGGTATTCAAAATGGGAGGAAAAACCGAGGAAAGATATTCAGCAGTACCCTTAAGAGGGGGGGAAAGAATTGAGACCTCTCTAAGAATTGAGGCCTTGGAAACTTTTACGACATTTAAACTGTTTTGGATGTAGGCGGAGTGCATTGCTACATATTGTAAAATTTTATTAAATCCAGACCCTTTCCGTCTCGTTCCTATAAATCATGTCCATTGAAATTGTCCTGTATTCCAAGCTGGCAAACCAAGAAAGTTCCTCGAATATAGCCGAAATTTCATACAACAATAAAATCCTAATCCCCCAAAACGAATGTATACGACCATATTAAGTCGAATTGCCTGCATTTCATGTCCCTACAATTTGCGCCGTCGATGTGCACTTCGTAGCGTGCCTAATCTCCCCGCCCACGAGGAATTAGCTCTAGACCGGCTCCTCTTCGTTTATACAGTCGATACGACAGAGGAGAGGCCGCGCGCGGCAGAGGGAAAGTTGGAGAGTATATAATATATAGACGGACCGGCGCAGAGGTGAAAGAAGACCATCACGCTGCTGTTTGCCGCTGCAAGAGGGAGAGACGGCAACCGATCGCGGCGAGGGCGCGCATGGGGGCGTGGAGAGCGAGAAAAGAAGAGAGTACCAGAGGGAGAGTCTCTCGAAAGCGAATATATCGGGGAAGTGCGAGAAGGCTGAAGAGGATGTGGGAAAAGAGGGGAGGGGGGAACCGCGGGAGAAGTGCAGAGGGAACACCGAGAGAGAAAGAGTGAGCTGAGCGTGTATTAAGCCGCGTCCACAAATCCGAGCGAAAAGCTGACGGTCAAAAATACCAGCTTGAATTCCGTCGATTACCGGAATTCTGGGTAGTGTCGTTGGGCCGGTGCGCAATCGCATTGATATCGAATTAATTATTAAAACGCTCAAAGACGGTTTGGAATGTTTTTTTTTGTTGTTGAAAAATTATTCATGATACAGTAGGAAAATATAGATTACTTTTTTATGCCAGTACAACAGGAGAATCAAAATTGATCACGTATATTTTCATAAAAGATTTAATGAAGAACCAAACGGCAATGTTTCTCGTTTTACGAAAGCAAAATTATTCTCCCCACCAGTGAAAAGTGAATTATGCATCAACCAAAGTAAAGAATCAAAAACAATAATTTTTAGTACATTGATCTATTATTTCAGTAAATAAAATTATTTAAAAAACAACTAACATTCATTCAAATAATATTCAAAAAAAAAATTTAGCTTCCAGTAAAGAATCATAAACTTATAGTACAAAGTGATAATGTAATTAGAAAAAAGGAGCAATGTTACACGTTGCCTACTTTTCTACAGTATAAGCCAATAAGCACTGATGTTTAAGATTGTCCCCTCTCACTCTCGCTAGGCCAGGCAGGTTAAACAACGAAGAGGAAGACGAAGAGAGAAATAGGGAGAGAGAGAGAGAGAGAGAGAGAGAGAGCAGGAAGAGGGGCAAACGCGCGCGTACGCGCTCCTTTACGAAGAGGGAGAAGTGTGCGCGTGCGCGGGTTTTTTTTGCCGGGTGGCGGCAACGAAGAAAAAAACACACCCGACAAACGGAAACTTTGCCTGGTGCTTATTATACACACGTGCAAGCCGGAAAATATATAGAAAGTCCCCGAAATAAGGGAGAACTCTTTGGGAAGAGGAAAATTTTTCCATTACACTCGACCTCTTTTTCCATATTACACTTTTTTCCCGCTCTCTCTCCCTCTCCCCCTCTTTCTCGGTATGCCGACACGGCACGTAAATTATTCAACGTCTTTTCCTTCCTCCCCTCCCGCCCTCGCTTTTATTTGCCCCCATTGTTCTCGCCAGACTTTTTGAATTCCGTTCGTCTCGGTCTGATGTCTGCGCTGCTTCATGGCGGAACTCCTGGTGTATATAATAATGCGTGCAGGCTTATCGCGCGGTTAAAAGCATTTTAGAGAAAAGGAAAAGGTTACAAAATAGTATGACTGATAATTTATAAGAGGATGCGCATATATATATATATATATATATATATATATATATCACCCGCTGTGTATGGGATTCTGGAGAGAGCGGAGCGGGGCTGAACGAATGAATATATATATATATATATATATATATATATATATATATATATATAAATATAGAATTATTTAAAATTGTAAGCATGCCAATTAGAATATTCCCGAATGCCTAATATACCATTGTCAATAAATTATCGAAAAGCGTTCTTCATGCCCAGACAAATTTAAATGTCAATGAAGCTTTGAATAATAATACGCCGATGGTTAAACAGAACTCTTTTATCTTACCTAAAACAATAAAAAGGTTTTTCTACGCGTAATAATTTTGGAGAATAATTTAAAAGAGACCTATAGAGTCATTATTATCATTTTGGAACAAACTATCTAATTAATACAATGAGGTTGGAAAACTCCAGAAATCATTCATTACCTTTTGTACAATAAAATTAATTAATTCATATATGTATACAACCCGGCATTAGCTTCGCTACCCTCGCAAAGAAACAAACGATTACAGTAGTTATGTAGGTGTATTCATATATATATATATATATATATATATATATATATATATATATATATATATATATAATGCAGACGACCAGAGGGAATGAGGGAAAAAGATCAGCGAGAAGTGCGCGACAGTGGCGTCGCCGCTTGACAACGCGGCTTCTTGCATATACAGCCGCATCAGCAGCACGCGCGCGCGCATCGAGCACGTCAGACATGTATTATATCCCGATAAATTATAATTTATAAAGGAAAATGGGTGGCATGAAAGAATGGCAAAACAAGCGAACAAGCAAGTCAATGCGAATCACATGCGCTAAGAATTTATATGTAGAATAATCCAAAGTTAACAGCAAAGTTGCTCTGAAACGACGGCCACGTTTGCTTATACATCCGCTTTGGATGTTATTCGATCGATCGAGAAAGAGACGAGAAATAGCGGTAGTGAGAGAGAGAGAGGAGAGAGAGAGAGAGAGAGAGAGAGAGAGAGAGAGAGAGAGAGAGAGAGAGAGAGAGAGAGAAAACGAGTAGCAAGAGAGGGGTGACGTATACACATCCGCGTGATTCGAGCGCGCGTAAATAAATATAGAGGGTGTGTGTGTGTGTGTAAAATGTAAACAGCAAATGTTTCATGTATAATAATATAATCGTTTTGCGAGGTCACTTGACTAGAATGTGTATATGATGCGCGTATATATAGCAATATGAGAAATTGTAGCTACTCTGATTAGTATTCACTTCCTTAAAAAAATGTTAGAAAAGACAACGTGAGCAAGGATATATATATATATATATATATATATATATATATATATATATATAAAAGAGCAGTGTTAAACTGAAGAGGCGGGAATTGCTTTCTCGCTCCCTCTCCCACGCGCGCGCCCTGCTGTCATCTTTTCTCGCTTTCCTCGCGGCGTCGAGTCGGGGAAGGTCGTCGAGTACCAGTCTAGCGAGTAGTACGGCAACTCGCCGTCCATCAGGCGGCGCTTGGATCATTCAAACGCGGGAGCGCGCATGCGCACCAGCGACGGCGGCAATGCACGCAGCGCACGCTGCTGCTGCCGGCCCCACGCCGGCACGAAACATGGCCGTTTTCACGAGATATCACGTAACCGACCGAGTACATTAAAGCAATATTATAATATCTCCCGAGCTGCAAAAAGAATTGCGATGGCGTCTACTAATCTAATAATAATAACAATGCGGCCACATTAAACGCGCGCTATGCTCTCCCCTCCCATACCCCCTATGCTCGACTGTACCATCCAGCTTGAATTAAAGTTTCTTCGAGATAAAAGGTACAATAATTTTTCTTCATGCACGCATACATATTGAGGAAAAGTGCATATTTCAATCTTTATCGTGTTCCATCGTCGCATCAAACTATTCTGGGCAAAAGGAGATTTTAAGATAGAAAAAAGAAATAGAACGCGGTGCCGACGCCATCTGTATATATATATATATATATATATATATATATATATATATATATATACGAGAGGAAGAACAGTCTTCCTTCTCCTCCATTTACTATATATTCCGCGAGCTTCGATGGAAATCGATGGAAGAGCGCATTATAATACTGTTCTTTACTCGGCACTGACAAAAAATATGATATATAATTTATCGTAGATGTGTGTCCGTGCCGATGAGACAGTTAAGAATACGAAAATAAATAAAAACTCGCTTGTCGAAGCCCCGAAATAAAAAAAGAAAAACAAGCTCGATGCGGGGAAGGGGCGACGCGATGCGATGCCCACCGCGCTTATAAAATTTACCAGTGGTATTTCGGACGCAAAGCTCGCCGGCTCCCCCATCGAACCTACCATTCCCCAGCCATGTACGGCTCTTTTATATAGGGAATCGAGGCTTCGTCCTTATCGCGCGGCATCGATACAATCACCATAAGAATCATTCCCCTATTACCCTTTTCATAAAACACCGAATGCTCAAACATACTATTATATAGTTTAACAATATTTTATCACGAGTCGACAAAAAAAAAGATATGCCGCCTATTTGGATGGGAATGAAAAATTAAGATCATTATAGAGAGAGCAAATTCGTTACTCGATGTTTTCGTGAAAGCTCGTATATATATATATATATATATATATATATATATATATATATATATATATACGAATAAACTCCATTTACACATTATGGAGTATAGTATATGTATAATAAAAGTGGTAATGAAAACCCAGACATGGCGTCTCAGTATAATAGAGAAAACGGAGCAGCACGAAGGCTTGTTTCTTAAATAATTATATTATGCTACTAGGAAATTGATATCTATACGCAATATCCTCCCCTTCTCGCTCACACATATCCCTTCTCTTGCGCTGATTTGTAATGTAATTGCGGATATATATATATATATATATATATATATATATATATATATATATACACCTCGCGCAGATCAATGTCTAATTATCGTTCGTTTGATTCGTTTAATAACGCGTCGGGGCCAACGCGCGGGGAAAGGTACATAGCGATCGAATTAAGGACAAGAAAACGAACGACAACGATGAACCGATAGTTGATATATTTACATGTAAAAAAATATATGATTTAATTGATGTTATTAGACCGGATAAACTTGGAAGAGTCGGAAAGGGAGGGGGAAGGAGCAAGTAACATAGCGCGCGCTTATGTGCTCGAACGTGGACGTTGAGCACGCGCCGCGCGGCGTTGCTGCTTTCGCGCTCTCTTTCTATACATCAGACGGCCATAATGGAAGAAGCGCGTTGTATGCGCTGAATATACGTACGCGCGGGCACACACACTCACCCAGGCAAAGTCAAGACGTGTTTGGTGTTATTCGAGTTCTATATTATGTATGTGTGTGCGTTAGTACATACCGATAACACAACATTGCCGGATCGAATAGTATGCGTGGGAGAATAATATGTGGCACACATGTAAAAATATACACGGTAGAGCAAAAGTAATTCCATTTTCTGTACTATATATATATATATATATATATATATATATATATATATATATATATATGCACCAACGCTCAGCGTTGGTTTACGAACGATAACGGGCTTTATTATATTTTCCTTCTCTCCTCCGTACGCGCGCGCTCGGTCTGACAGCCGAAGAAAAATGGCGGCGTCCCTTGGACTCAACCAACGCGCGCGTGCTTTCCCAAGCCCACGATAATAACCGAGTTAATACCATAACAGGGCTGGTCCAATGAATTACGGTGTTCGTAATACTAAAGTACGCGACGATAGCGACTGTCATTTGATGCCAGTAAATAGTAAACACGAGTGAAATATAACAAGGAAAAATGAGGCTTTATGCCGGAGTGAGAGCACATGGCGGTGTATGGCGCATTACCGCGCGCTCGCGTCATTTTAAAAATACATGCCGAACGTCTACAAATCAAAATAATAAATGCAATCTGAACTTTTCTAACAACCATTACATCTACTGAAAGAGTAATTTCACATAAGCAAATGCCACGATTCTTAATCGTACAATGCCATGTGAATGGAAATATGCCGTGATAATTGGATGATATATACATATATACATACATATATATATATATATATATATATATATATATATATATATATATAGCAGAGCTGTAACTAGCATAAGCAACTCCCTACGTACTTGACGACTTACTATTTATTCTCGAGCTATTCTCTCTCTTTCTCGTTTCTTCTTGTCTCGAATTTTTTATACTAAAGGTATATATATATCGATGTAATACCGCGTGCGTCGTTTACGCTCCGCACACCTCATGGCGCTCGGCGCGCCATTTTCCCCAGACCATATCTATATCTATACACGAGAATAAACGTGAGAAGCGAACGCGTAATTTTGCCGTAGCAAACCGTGGCGCCCTTCTACTCCTCGAACTAGCGTAGAAACACAAGGGCAGATTTGAGAAACAAATACTGTAGAAATCCTCTACAAACAGCGCGACGATTCGAGAACTCAAAATGAGAAAATGGAGTCCGCGCGTTCTTTCTCTCTCTTCCTCATATAGCGCGCGCACAACGCCGCTGCTGCTGGCGCCGCCGCGGAGGCGATGCCGGCCGGCTCTCGCCGCGTTTCTCTCTCGCTTCCTAGAGGATAACATCGTGCAGCGTGCATGTTTGCCATGTGCATTATATATACATATATATATATACACTAGCATACGTTTACGGCTGCATATGTATTATCCTCCGATGCACGAGTCGGATGAGCAAGACGATGTGCGCGCGCGCGCGAGTAATGGACAAATTGGCGTAAAAAAATGAATGTAGATAAACTCTGTAGATATACGCGTCGCGCGATAATAATAATTGCACTCACCTCTGCCGCCCTCTTGATGCCTTTCAGGTCGAACTTTGCGTCCGCATTCGGCTTGTCGTTCTCTGTCACCTTCTCGACGGCGACCTCACTGTTCTCCTTAGTACTCATATTTATTTCGTTTGTGTGTGTGTGCGTGTAATTGCGCCTCGGCTATGCTACTCCCTTACACACTCTTTGTATCCTGTACAATTCGATTGTATTCGGCGCGTGAAACGTCGAACAAAGTCCTCTCGCTGCTTAATATATGACCTCCTTCTTTATATATAGATATATATAATATACAATTAAAACCACTCCGTGATCCTCCTATCGGGATCAAAGTGGCTATACTTCAGCTCCGACGTCTCCGTCAAATTATGCCGCGCGGCGAGTCAGTGGATGGATCCTCTCCTACGATGGGTCTGTCCTCCAAGCTCTGCTGCTGCTGCTGCTGCTGCTGCTTCTCCTACTGCTACAACACAGGCAAAGGCCAGTCTATATAGGTATACGTATGCATAGGACAAACAAGTACCACACCGCGCACTATATATAATGATCGGAGGGGTACTTTTTGAAATATAAATAGTAATATAAATATGTATAAAAAGAAATATGTACGAGCAGTGTTCCGTCGGGCGGTAGAAAGACTACTAAATGGAGATTCCTCGCTAACCGCTTCAGATCCGTGCTCCGCGTCGGTTTCCGGCCAAGTGCGCCCGCGACACTCGCACGCACGCACGCATATACATACACGCACACAGTCACGGTACACGCATACGTACACAGCTCAAGGCGCGCATAGGGTATAGGCCGGCCGCAGCAGTGGCGAATCCAGTCGAGTCGAGGCGAGGGAAAACGTTGTCGTAACTCTCCTCTCCCGCTCCTCACGGCGCGTCACAGCCTTTAGTTACGCGAGGGCAAAAAGGACAGAGCGATGCCGTGTAGCAAGCGAGTGCGAGAAAGACAGTCGATACGGCAAGGTGGGGGAAGAACGTTGCTGCTATATATGCGCTCGCACATACACACACAGAGTTATATATATATATATATATATATATATATATATATATATATATATATATATGTATATAGTCGACGCACCGGCTTATGGGGCGGGAAGAGGGAGAGGGCGACGCGGCTCGTAAGCTGTTGTGCCGCTTCACCACCACCATTGAGTTTCCCTTTCCCCGCGGCTAGCTTGCAACTGCACTTGTATATATATCTATATGTATATATAAAGTATATATTTTAGCGGGATTCTCGATGGCCTTTCGTATTTCAGTTAGATATTAAATGTTGAGATTATTTTTTTCCTAATGCGGTTATTAAACGTTTCCATCCGAAGCGTCTATAATTTTAAAATCTTATACGTTTAATATAAAATATTATCTAATATCAATTTTAATTCTTTCGTTAAATTATTGTATCTTTGGAGAAGTTAATTTAATTTCAAAATGTCTCCAACTGAGAACAAAATAAATCGTACATTAACTTCATATTTGTAGGTACGCAATTAACGGATATGCTTTATTTAAATCATCTTATAAAGTTGTAACTGTCACTAGTGAGAAAAAAAGATGAAAAAAGTCACGTTTAAACTTGCCGGGTACATTTGACCTAGTAGAAAGGTGTATGTACCTCGTAATGCTTTATTTCTAAACGTTTTGTTCTAATTACTCGATAATGTAAAAATTAACACTAGATTCCTGGCGTCGCTATACATAAAAAAGCTCATTTTCTTAATTCCACGCTAAACGGGTGCATATATATATATATATATACGTTATAAAATATAACATAATCTTGCGCAGATAAGTGAAGAAGTGGCATTGACGTAAAAAAAGGACGCACAGAGCGCTTGGGTTAGCTTTTATGCCGTGCCTGGCCGTGTGAACAAGCGAGAAAGACGAAACAGGAGAAGCGGCAAAGCAAAACTGGTCGGAAAGGCGCAAAAGCGTGTGTGATGCTTTGACACACTAATATGCACGCACACCGGGGCAAATAGGTAGAATAGGAAATATGCGATATGGTTGTGTGCGTAATCTACTGGCTTGCAATACATGTATAGTACGACAGTACAAATATACGTACAAAATGTTCAATCCATATGAAGTGGTGTAGGAGAAAGCTATCCACAGCGGAAGCGATGATGTGGAGGCACGCGAGGTTGCCGCCTCGCACATAATCAGTAGAGAAGATGTCTACTCGCACGCTGGCGGGAGGTTCAAATTTATTTATTTTTTTTTAATAAATTATTTTATTTTTATAATATAATTCACTTGCAGTATACTAAAATACCACCATTAATATAACGTATTATATTTGATCACTAAAGTAATAAATGCGATGAAGTGTAATTATATGCTTTTGCATGAAAATTAATATTCACCGTCTGTTAATAATTAGAAATGTATGAAAAAGCTTGGAATAAATAAATTAAAGTTTAATATTCAGCATAATGTTTACTATGTTTATGACGAACGATGTTTCTAATAATTTTGATGACTCAGTAGAGGGCAGTTGCATACAATCGAATGTTTTCATGAAGTTTAGTACTCTGATTAAATACTTATCTAAAAATATTGGCCCTCATTCTCACATTTCACTAAAATACGCAACTAAGATTAATATTGTTGTTCGAAATGATAAACCATCCTCAATTAATATTTCTCAATAAATTGAACACCGTGATCTGTAAATATTTATATATAAAAATTGTAATTAGTAAAACATTAGACCTGCCTCATTACTCGAACGAATAAATAATAATTCCTGTTATTTCTACTTTAAGTGGTTAAAGAATGTAGAAGGCTAAAAATAAATCGAATTTGATTTTTCTCACGTTCCCATATTTTATAATATTCTCTCAAGTAAATCCATAATATATATATATATATATATATATATATATATATATATATATCTTCAAACAGTACTCTACGTGTACGCTGTGTATTAGAAAACGTCACGATTCCAAGAATAAGATTTGGCAACACTGTTCCCACATCGCTGCATCGTATACGTATCCACTGGTATCCATCGGGAATGCACACGAGCGCGAGCATGCATTCATATTCATGTACACATGCGCGCGCGCGGGTACAAAATATATACCGACTGTGCAACTGTGCAGCACATTTGAAACGTCGCACGCCCCGCTGGATGGGCTTTGTTCAAAAATAAAGATGGCGTATTGCTTTCAATATGAAATGAAGATAAAATATCAAAACGTCCGTGCGAGCGCCGTAATATTTGTTTCCTAAGCTGCATACAATATTTTATGAGCTTCTTAAATTTGTCACAAAATATAATGAGTATTAAACTGACAGAGATAAATCGCCTAATACAAAACATTGCATATACTAATGCTGTACTTATTGTGGCTCGATAGCGCATATGGTATTTTTCTGGTATTTTCTTTCTTGTCCATATAATATCTATACATATCCAATAATTGAGCCAGTTATATAGATTTTCGATAAATATACAGGATGCTATTAATAACTTTTAACTTGCTCGCGATGAATGATATTGCCTTATCTATATCCGTGTATATATTATAATACGGAAGACCCGAGCATCAAGGATGATCCAGCGTGTTGAGTCGGTTGAGCGACGATTCGATAATAAGAAGAAAGAGCAGGCAAAAGGATGATAATAAAAAACGAGCTTCGACTGTAATAATAACGCATGTCGCCGCGTGGCTGCAGCCGACGATCGACGCGTCTTTTCTTTTTACCCCTTCTCTTCATTATTCGGATTCAATAAACGACTATGTAATATATACAAATATCAGGCAGCGCGTATCGACTATTTTTTCCATAATCAGTTATATATGTGTATATATATATATATATACAAAGCATTGCAGCATCTCTGCAACGCTCTTGTTTATTTCCCAGTTATGTTGTGTTATGGTTGCGTAGAATGATAGAATCGTAGAATAACAGCCCGGCAACGTACGCCTCTCTCTCTCTCTCTCTCTCTCTCTCTCTCTCTCTCTCTCTCTCTCCTTCTCTTTGAAGAATCGATTTTCTTTTCTCCATACTCTCTCTCTCTATATCGTACTACCGTACATCCTCCTCACGCATCCTTTCATACTGCTTTCTGTGCGCACACACACACACACACACACATACACATATTGCAGCAGAATAAAAAAGACGCTCGGTATCACTGGTGAAAAGGGGGATGAAAATATCGGTGTGCGGTAGCCGGTGGGACTCTCGCATATCTATGCATACGTACCCATATTACATGCATATACTCATCGTATAACAATCGGAAATACGAGGGGAACGAGTCAAAAGTGTTGTATACAATACGCTACTCTGGCTCTGATTCCATTGGTCTCACATAGACGATGGTTTAATGGTTGCTTATTGCCTCACCCTTATATAAGATTTACTTTTATAAATAATTGTATATAATATATGTATATATATATATATATATATATATATATATATATATAGTTGTAACATTACACACGTATATTTCTATACTTAAAATTCCAAACCTCCCAAAGATAAAAATTTAGAAATATACATTATATAGGTATAACAAGCGATTACCGTATAGATCAGGTTGACGGGACAAGTTGGGAGAAGTAATACATGCAGTGAAGTATTTCACTATCTGCGAGAGGAAGAGAGAGAGAAGGAGAGAGACAAAAGAGAATTGGATAGAACGTGAGAGAACTAGCGCCACTACACCGCGTGAAAATGAAAATTAGACATTTTTCAAATGGTTAATCAACACATCGTTGATACAAAAATCCAGAATTACAACCATATTTACTATACAATCTGCTATACTTTTTATTCTTCTAAACACAATTTATTTACATTTATGGTTTCAATATCAATTTCTCTATTCACGCAGTATTAAATATTCCTATTAGAGTATAAAACAATTTTCATGTTGATTTTTATTTGTTTTCGATCGCCCGATACTATATATAATTATATATATTTACGAACTATCAGCTGCTATTAGGTATATTTTTACCCGATGTTCATATTAGAATTCGAAATATTTGTTCTCTGAATATCTGTACAGAATTTCTCCTTTCCTTGGTAAGCGCTAAAAGCATTTATACCTGGGTTAATTTTATAATGTCGATAATATCATAAATTTAGTAATAAATATTAGGGGGCATTCATAAAACTGCAAAGTGGGTTGATCGGGGTCGTTTAGGTCCTTGCTCGGGTTCGGTGCGTTCGGGTCTGTACCTGTGGGTCACAGGAGAAATTTATTTCATTGTAAATAAGGGGGATTATAAAGTTCTGGGATAAAGAAATTGACCTCGGAACTGACTAATAATGTGTAGTACACTAAAATTATTTCCTGCTAAATACAAAGACTCGAGAAAATGTGTATTAAACTTCACGAATAACACGAACCATTTTAAATACAAATAATCATGTCAAATGACATTTATTGCTATTATATAAATATATATTCGAACTCATATCTATTATGTTTAACACACGCACGTGCGCACGCGCATATATATATATATATGTGTGTGTGTGTGTGTGTGTGTGTGTGTGTGTGTGTGTGTGTGTGTGTGTGTGTTTGGTGTACATGTGTGTGATGCGTGTGTTTGTAGAGTGTATGCGCGCGTGAAGACCAAATATATGTGTATAAACCAACCAATAAGATTATAATGTAATAAAAAAATGCGGAAAAGGCTCTGTACTTCCGGTGAATTCCTTCACCCGTTTTTGTTGTAAATTTGTACCTATATATTACTTATGTTTGGCGTGCTGATTACTGAACACAAATTAAATTTGCAGGACAATATTCAGGACGAATCCAGGAAACTTACGATGTATCGATCAATTTTCGATATTTAAAAAAATGTTTCGTATCAAAGATATCAAATATGAAAATATCAAAATCAAAAATATCAAAAGAGATCAAATACAAAAATATATATATATTATGTCCTGTACATTTTTGGTCTAGAATTTATATTTTTCGAGTAAAACGTAAGATAAACATTTTGAGCCTGTGCTCAAACTAAATTGAGATCAAGCGGATGCTTCCAAGGATCAAAATATACGAAAATATATTTTTCTCAGAAACATCGCTAGGCAGATCGCTTACACCGAACAAATTTAGAAAATGATGTAGGTTTTTATACGACATACAAAATTTATTTAAAATATTAAATTTTTTTTTGTATTTTTCTGAGATAAAATAAAAAAACCATCCTTTTAATACTTCCGTATGTTTCAGAACATGAAAATCCAATGTTTACCGCAACAATACTGATTATCAGTATCCCAAAAACACATCAGTATACAATTTTGCTCTACATCTATTATGAAGATTCTAAAAAAGAAACGACACAGTTCTCTCTCACTCACTCACTCTCTCTCTCTCTCTCTCTCTCTCTCTCTCTCTCTCTCTATTAATAACATGAAATGTAGTAGATAACTAATTGTCTATATGATCTTAACGAAAATGACATGCAGCACTATAAACGTAGTTACAATTTTACACAATAAGCCGATTAATGATATTTGTATCCATTACACATTCCTAATGTAAGCCATTACATTAAATATACATACCAAGAACGAAAATAAAAACGAGGAGAAAAATATTTTATTGCGAAAAGCAATATTTACCATTAGGCTAACGGTTTTATAGATTCATCGATACCTTTTAATTTTTTAAATCTAAGTAAATCTATTTATTTTTTTAATAATCTTGGATAATGCTATAGTCTGCTGTAGTCTAACAGCTTTTAATTTTAATCATATCAGCCACTGTGTAACCATCTGCGCAACTCAACCATTATACTAGATGGGATGCAACTTATATGGTTGCTTGGTCGATATTAACTAAATTTCATTTAGTAATGACTTCATTATGTTAATTTTCTGTTAAATTTTTAAATTTCTCTCAACGTACAATACAACTTTATTTTAGAGGCCTTTATTATTAATTTAAATATAAATAATATAAAAAGTTTTTTCAGAAAAATAAAAGTTCAAAAGTTTTCAATATTACCGCTCAGATCTGGATGTAGTATAGATGTCGCGATACTCGATTTCC
Source organism: Sycobia sp. Sy_11 (assembly GCA_018907035.1). Taxonomy (NCBI): domain Eukaryota; kingdom Metazoa; phylum Arthropoda; class Insecta; order Hymenoptera; family Epichrysomallidae; genus Sycobia; species Sycobia sp. Sy_11. The sequence continues at coordinate 1,768,376 of JACCIC010000012.1, read as the reverse complement.
TCCGAACAGTGGTCGTCGTTGTGACTTCCTTTTCTTGATATACATCCAAGATGGTAGGTGAAAAAATTTATAAACATACCTTTATAATCTAATGTCATCAATGTCATCGTACCGTGCTATAATGTACAAATAATTTATTTTGATTTTATTAATTTTTTATCATCTAATGGCTAGTGTAATGATTAGCATTTTATGATTTTATCCCGTTGATGACATTGCATGATCTAACCTCTGCAATTTCGAATAAAAGCAGAATAACATTACTTCCAGTATCTTTATTATTTTATAACTCATTATTTTATTACCGAATAATTTGATTTAATTTATATTCGATTTTTTTTATTTTGATGGAAAAATTTGTAAAAAAAATGTATATTATGTAAGTTAATATGTTTTAAAAGCTTGATTTGTTTAATTTATTTTAAAATGTTACTTTACAATTGTCGATATTGGAGGAGTGTTTGCAAAAAAATGTAAATAAAGGTGATTTAAAGCAATATTCGTAAAGAAAATTTTTATTTTTATTTTAGGTGAATGTACCCAAACAAAGGCGTACTTTTTGCAAGAAGTGCAAAGTACATAAGCCACATAAAGTGACACAATATAAAAAAAGCAAAGAAAGGCATGCTGCTCAGGGTAGAAGGCGTTATGATCGTAAACAACAAGGTTTTGGTGGACAAACAAAGCCTATTTTCAGGAAAAAGGTAGTTTTTTTAGTAATATTAAACACAAAGTATTCAGATTTTTAAGTTTTATTACAATGTTATTTTAAACAATAAAAATATTCAAATTTTTTTGACATCTTTTTTTCAAAATTATAATATATTTTAATGTATCAGTGTTTTCAATGGGAATTTTTTTCAATAGTAATTTTACAATCCATTACATTACTAAGTAACAGGTAATACGTATATTCAAATTTATTTTGTTTACTTAGTAAATTAAATTTAAATTTAAAAAAGTTAAATCAATTTGATCTTAGAGAATTTAAGTAACAGCTGTGAAAGGTGACATATACTTTCTTTATAAACAAACGTATGGTTAGAATTTTTTGTATATTGTTAATTTTATTTTATTTTTTTTTTTTCTTTATATTTGAAATATAAATATGGTTTATATAGACAACTACAATAATTTTTTTGTTTAAATTTTATATATCTATTAAGCATACATAAAGATGTTGTTTCTGATATAGATATTTTAGAAACCGTGTATAATGATGTACATTTGTACAGAAATATCTAAAATACTTGTTTGTGTCATGTAAGATATAAAGATTTCACTTACATTATCATTGTACAGATTGAAAATGCTTTTTATGATTTTGATTAATAAAATTGTAAAAGATTTAGAATATTTTAATCGTTTACCATGTGTTAATCTTACTTAATATGCAATGTACAGAGGAAATAACTTCTTGTAACTTAATAATTAAAATAGATATAAATACATATTTTCTATATTATTTTTCTTACAAATATTGATATATAGGCTAAAACCACTAAGAAAATTGTGTTGAGAATGGAGTGTACTGACTGTAAATACAGAAAACAAATCCCACTTAAGCGATGCAAACATTTTGAACTTGGTGGTGACAAGAAGAGGAAGGTAAATTAAAAGACAATTTTATAAATTAGTTTATAGACAATAAATAATGAAATTACTAATTCTTTAATTTATTTTTAATTTTCAGGGTCAGATGATTCAATTCTAAGAAGTTAATTTTTTTAAACTTTAAGGAATTATATTTAATAAAAATAAATAAATCTTGGTTTGTAATTTATATATTTTTTTATTTCAAACATTTCATACAATAAAAACAAGTAGTAAATTTATAATTAATTACTTGAACTATGTAAATGTTCATCTGAATTATATTTTTGCTTTGGAATAAGCTGATGCGGATTACTGTAAAAGTAAAAAAAAAAATAGAAATTAATGAAGAAATATAAAGCATTTCATATATATTAGTAAAAAGTTATACTCTAATACAGAGGCATCCAATCCTTCTTGCTCCATTTTTAATTTTATAGCTTGCTTTGGTACACCAAAATGAACCATTTTAAAATATTTTATATACCGAGGATCTGAACTTATTTCCTGAGTTTCAATTTCTTTAATGTTACACTCAACAGAAACTTCATTGATGGGTTCAGCAATGTCTTGTTCAATGGTATTTGTTTTTTGAGATTCCTCATCTTTAATTTTATCTTCATGTTTGGTTTCTTGATTTGACTCATTTTCCACTTTTGGAATTGATGATAGCTAATTACGTATAAATTTCAATTACATTTTTAATGAAATTCAAGTTAAGTTTAATTAATTACAATCCATACCCGTGCTTCTAAAATTTCTAGCGATGCTTCAACTCTTTGTAATTTATTTTCAAAATGAAATAATTTTTCTTCACAAGAAAGAGCAAATTTATTTAAAAATGTTATAGTATAAGTAATAAAATGATTTATGAAAGCAATAGTTCTTTTTTGATTAATAGGAGGAACCTGGAAATAGAATTAAGTAAATATATTTTTAATTATCATTAACAATCCCGTGTAGTTATTTGAGGTTAAATATGTATTCAAACCTTTGTGTAATCAACAGTGGGTTCAATAATTGGAATATTAAAATCACTCATTTTCAAGTATTTTTATTTTTATATTTTTTTCTATAAAAAATTCGACTGGACAGGTAATATTGATAACAATAGTTCATCGCAGACATAAATCACTCGATTTGTAATAAAACAATCCGGTTTACAGGAATCAGCTGGAACTAAAATCGAAAGCAACACAAATCACACCTAAATTCGAAACAGTTGACATGGATTGATAGTAGACCAATAGTTCCAAACCATTCAAGTTGTAAAAGACAAATCTCCATCTCTCTTATTTTCTCGTTAAAAACATAAACTTAAGATACATTTTAAAATGGCGTGCCGCGTGAACGCAATACAATCTGATAACTAGCTTATAGTAGAGATACCACCATATACAGCAAACAACTATAGTCCGTTACATTTATATTCCGCCAATATAAGTAGAATTAAATATACTTATTATAATTTTTGCAATTATGTAAAACAGGCGTAATATATTCAATTTTTGATCAATTATTAATAAAAAATTATTTAACAATAATAACATTTTCATAATATTATTTTTAAATGTTCTTATACTTTAAAATCATTAAATGTGAATGACTATTATAAACTATTATTAATAAAGTAGAACAAAAAAGAATATGTTCCTTTTTGTTTTTAATTTAATCTAAAATATCATATATTTTATAATTGGTTTGAATTTTTTATCCGAAATAAAACTAGCAGAAGTTTATTTTCTCTATACGAATGTTATTAAACAATATTATTTATTTATCAAGGATAAATTATATGCTAATCAACTTATTTCTGATATTACTATAATTAGTAGTTTTAATTCCTGGTTTGTTCTCTTCTCACATTTAATATCCTAATATTTATAAATAATTTAATACTGTTATGATTTCATAGAAACTAAACTAATTATAAATCATTTAAAAATATATTAATAACTATAACACATTTCTTGTCAAATTGTCATAACTAAATTTATGTCATCAGATCAGGTACCAGCAGGTACTCTCATTGCTAAGAATATAAAACATTATTTGAATTTGAATTTACTTAAAAGGGAGCAGATTATAAGCAGGTCTGCTCAAATTTCCATCTAAGAAATTCTATACATATTAATTACACTCACAGAAATATATAATTTTAATTGTAGGGAAATTTATCTTGAACTCTCGTCTAAGATATAGAACAATAGAATTCACAAGAATTGCGTTTAGCAAAAGAATATCAGGTAATAAATATCTATCTATATATATCTATATATATTTACGTTGTGACTTGTGCGCAATGCTGTGCATTGGGTTCCATTCCCATCCCGTTTCATTATCGAAAGCGAAATCAAGATTTTTTGGCAAAGGCGGCCAAAGCTGGCCGAAGACTCATCTTGGAGTCTCAGACTGCTGCAAGTTGCAAGGTTGTAACGTGCAACCTGCAATGCAAAACTGCAAGTACATCATTTCGAATGCGACGCTGCTATTGCAAGTACCTGCAAGTACTTAGGTTAGAGTGTGAAGCCAGTATTCAAGAAAAGAGAGGGGTGAACAGAAGTCTGGTATAAGTTGGTATAAGCAGAGTTAATAATTAATATAAGACAGCCGGGTCTTATTTATGTAGCAGTTCATAGGTCTTATTATATCTATCTATGATAATAATGCCGGGTCACCTGATTAACTGATAGTAGAGCTAATGTTCTTTGTGTGAGTTGTGTTGTGACGTTGTGAGTCGTGTTGTATGCGACGAGTTGTGGCTTGTTCCAGGTTGTGGGCGTTGTGGCACTAGAAGTAGTACTGTGTAACATCAGGCAACATAACCCTTGTGTTCACGTTCTAGCCGTTCTAGGGTGCCTACTTTACATTAAAAAATAAAGATAAAGATATCGAAGAAATAATATATTAAGAATAAAAAGAAAAATCAGAAAAATAAAGTCCAGGGAAGATACATACATATATATGTATATATATATCTGCATGGAGTCAATTTAACGATTTTCTCGGGTGGAGATCTTTTTAATTTCCTATCACGAAAAAAGAAGCTAAAAGTAAAGAAAAGTATGGATTCATCACCCTCACTAGAGACGGTTTATCAAGCCGTATACTCACTTTATAATAATCCAAATCCAACAGAAAAAGAACGGGCTTCACAATGGCTAGATGAACTTCAAAAATCGGTGAATATTCAGAATTAAATTTTTTTATTAAAATTGTCTAAAGTCATGAGTGTAAACACGAAAATTTGGAATTTATCCACTTGGGCTTCTGAAGTGTCAATTAACAATAGTTCCAATTTGTAAAGTTACATATTTTTCATTATAACCTATAAGTTTATGGAAAATGTTGTTTTGCTACCGAGATTATTGGTTCAATTATAAAAATACATAATTTAGCAAAATCTTGTTTTTTAATTGTCTTATTTTCTTAATCAAATGATACAATACTTCTATTTATTTTAAACTAAATTAAGAGAAAACAATAACTTTAGCATTAATTTAAAACAGACACATATTATATAAATTATTTTAAATTAACTTATAAAACTTGTCCATTTAATAGAGAGTCAAGCTTAGACAAATTGAATCTATATTTGTAAATTAATTTAAATTAATATATATTAAATAGATAAATTAAATAAATAGCTGGGTATTTTAGTATAAGTTTGAATTCATGTAAATAATATCTTTGTCTTATTTTAATTTTTTAGGTATATGCGTGGAAAATTGCAGATGAAATGCTACTGCAAAAGAAGGACCTAGAATCATGTTATTTTGCTGCGCAAACTATGCGAACAAAAATTCAATTCAATTTCCATGAATTGCCGGTAGTTTCTCATGTTTCTTTAAGAGATTCTCTTTTGGATCACATATCACAAATTGATAAAAATACAAATTCAATTATAGTTACACAGGTATAAATATAATGTTTGAAATTTAACTTTATTTATGATGTAATTATTATTAAGCCATTTGTTGTTTTTTTTAGTTATGTTTAGCTTTAGCAGTTCTTATACTGCAAATGAGTTCTTGGCAAAACCCTGTAATAGACTTAATACAAAAATATGGTGATGAACCAGCTAGTTTATGGCCTTTATTAAAAATTTTAACTGTTTTACCTGAAGAAGTTAATTCTCGATACTTAAGGTTGGGTGCAAACCGAAGGCAAGAAATCATTAGAAATTTTACTGCTAATGGAGATACTCTTTTAGATTTTTTAGTAAGTTTGTTTATAACTGAAGAAAAAATAAAAATTTTATATTTAATGTATGTACAATAATTCAACCAATATTAATTCATTTTTAAGACTTCTCGCTTGAAGGAGGTTGATGATATGCACATGTATGTCAGGATTCTGAGATGTTTTACCAGTTGGATAACAATACATGCAATATGTCTTACTTCTCCATTATTTAATAATGTTATATCATTAGCGTTTCAAGTAAGTCAATAGAAATTTTGGATTATTTTATAATAATCTATGGTTTTATTAAAATTCAATTTAATAAATATATGCCATTGAATACTTGCAGGTTTTAGCAAATAATGTGACAGGATCTTTATTGCACGAAGCTGCAGCTGATTGTGTCTCTATCATTTTACAAATTTTAGAGGAAGATACATTAATTCGGAGAGATATTCATACTGGAGATCCAATTATGCAACTGCAACATTTGCAGCTTGATCTTTTTTCTCGTATTCTAACTTTAGAACATCCATATCATGTGTCTGTTGCACATGAAGATATGGAGAAGTAAGTAATTTACTTTAGAAATATAATACCCAATGGAATATGTATAACACAACTTATATATATATATATATATATATATATATATATATATATATATATATATATATATGTTTTAATTCATTTAAAACTACTATATTTATAAATATAAAAATTTTATTTTTTAGATCTACAAATTATTGTCGTATTTTTACTGAATTAGCGGAAACGTTTTTGGAAACAATAGTAAATGGAAGTATGAATGGCAAGGAACATTATGCTATAAAAGCTTTAGATCTAGCATTAATATGCGTTGGTCATCATGATTATGAAGTGCGTTAATATTAGAAGTTCTAAATGAATAGTATGCTTAATTTGTCATTTCTCTATTTTATTATAATGTTTACTTTGCAGGTAGCACAAATAACATTTAATCTTTGGTATAGACTTTCTGAAATTCTTTATCAAAGAAATAATGATGAGCTCACAATTGTTTTCAAACCTTTTATAGAAAGGCTTATTAGTGCTCTCTGTCGCCATTGTCAAATGGAACCAGATCATGTGAGTAGATTTAAAATTTCTACTAATGGTATTTCTTATAGTTCATTTTTAATTTATATTTTATATCGGATTATATAGCTTGGTCTAATTGAAGAAGATGATGGTTTTGCTGAATTTAGAAAGCGTGTTTTTGAATTAATAAAAGATGTAGTATTTGTTGTTGGAAGCAGTCATTGTTTTAGACAAATGTTTGCCACTTTAACAGGTGTACAAGGACAAACTCAAACAGTGATACCCACATGGGATATGACTGAAGCGGCTTTATTCGTGATGCAAGCAGTAGCAAAAAATATTTTACCGTAAGTTGTAATTTCTAAATTATATTTTCTTGAGGTAAAATATTAATTTCAGATTGTTAATAAAACATTTTTTAGTGAAGAAAATGATGTGGTACCAAAAGTTGTAGAGGCCATTCTGAATTTACCTGAAAATACGCACATTGCAGTACGATATACAAGTATATTGTTACTAGGGGAGCTTTGTGATTGGATAAACAGTCATCCACAATCATTAGGTAACAATCACATGTTTTAATATTCAGAACTTGTTCTTAGAGTCAATTTGTTATAATAAGATTTCTTTTTCTTTAACAGAGCCCATACTAAATTTTTTATTAACTTGCTTAAGCCAAAGCGGGTTAGGAAGTGCAGCATCAAATGCTTTACAAAGCATTTGTACAGAATGTCCAAAGCATATGGCAAAACATTTTCAAGGCTTACTACAAATTGCTCAATCACTTGATAATTTTGCTACTAGCAATGATGCAGCTATTGGTTTACTAAAAGGTATATCATGTGTTATTGAATACATTAATAGTTAGTGTAGTAATTAGAATATTATTTGAAATAAAAATTTATTTGAAAACTCAAATTTAATAGCTATTCTTTGATTTTATTTAGGCATTGCTAAAATTTTACCCTGGCTGCCAAATAATGAAATTGAAAGAGCAATGAAAGAACTTTGCTGGTTGCAAGCAAGACCACTTTGCCATATATTAGAGAAAAGAATACTTACTGAAAAAGGTGCTAAAAATGATCCTATTTTGTGGTTAGATCGACTATCTGCAGTTTTTAAGCATACAATATGTCCACCAATTATAGATTGTAATGAAACACATCCTTGTCAAGCAGCTGCCAACGAGGTAAAATAATAATTTATATAAAATTTTGTTCAAAATTTCCTAAAAATTGCCAATTTACATTCAATCAAAAACTTTTAAATTTTATTTTTTAAATCAACAATTGTTCAAAATGAAGTATCCATCAAATAATGATTATAATGTTTAGATTTGGGTGGTTTTATCTAATGTCTGTACGGCTTATCAGCAAGATTTGAAAATAATGGAGAGGTGCTGTCGGTGTTTGCGATATATAATCCGTTGCCTTCGAAAACATTCTGCATTCATTTTAGAACCATTAGTAAAACAAGTAAGAAATTCGATAAAATTAAAATTATTTTACTTGAAACATAAATAACTAAATTAAAATGTCATATTAATTTTTAGATTATTCAGCTGTATGCTGTACATCAGCATAGCTGTTTTCTTTACCTTGGTTCGGTTTTAGTCGATGTTTTTGGTTCAGATGTGGAATACGTTTCAGGACTTTTAGGAATGTTAGAAGCTTTTATTGGACCTACATTTACGATTCTTCAAGAAACAGATGGACTAAAAAATCACCCTGACACTGTGGAGGATTTTTTTAGACTTTGTACTAGGTATATGAAAAAAAAAAAGTTCTATAATAATTAATATTATAAACTAAATTAAATAATTATCTTTTAAATAATACCGCAAAACTTTTTAGTATTAATTTATAATTATTTAGCACTTAAATGAGTATCGTTAAAATAGTTTAATACTCGAAAATACAGACGTCAATAGTAAAACGTTTTTGTGGACATAAGGAATGATTATTGAATTTTGTTTAAGTATATGATAAATACTAAATTTCATTGATAAACAATAGTGCATTACATTTTCAGATTTCTTCAGACATCACCTACACCATTTTTACATTCGTCTACGGTAAACAATATATTAGATTGCGCATTGATGGCCTGTAGCTTAGATCACAGAGACGCTAATACATCAGTTATGAAATTCTTTTGTCAACTTCTTAGTTGCGGACGTCTTTCAGATGTAATTTGTTTTTTTTGTTTATTATAATTTATAAATTATATTTTCCAAGTATTTGTTTCATTGAAAGAAAATTTCTATTTTAGGGTGGATCTGACTTTCCAATTAGATGGCAATTAGTTGAAGATATTTTACGTGAAAAGGGACAAAATTTAGTAATTCAATTACTTCATGCTACAGTATTTTCTTTGTCAACTTATATGATGTCAGATGTAGCTGAAGTTTTTGTGGAATTAGTAATAACTAACAAAGAGGTAAATTATAGTTATATAATCTTTATATCGTAATAATAAGAACCATAACAATAATAACAACAACAACAAAATAATGACAAAAACAACAAAAACAAAAACAATACTAATAATAATAATAATGATAATAATAATAACATTTAAATTAATACCACGTATATCATTATTATTAACTATTATAACTGTTTACAATTATTAGCTTACTTCAGCATGGCTAGAACAAGCCATAAGTCAAATGCCGAATGAAAATGCTGGAGGATCTCCAGCTGCAACACCAGAGCAACTATTGGAATTTCATTCAATGGTTACTGGGTATGTAGTATATGCATTATACAATCATTTTCTGATATTTATGACTAGTTATCAATACTTATTATTAAATTCGATTTTTAGGGCAGGGAATAATTCAAAGACAGTACTTCACGCACTTCGAAATTTTTCACGTTTATACCGTTGAATGAAATAACAAAAAATAAAGAAATTTGGTAATATAATTAGAAAATTAGTAAAATTTTATGAAGAAACATATTGGCAACAGTTATGATAAATAATTGTTAATAACTATGCCATATGCTACTCTGGAGGAGTATTAAAAAACATTGTATGTAATATAATATTTTATTCTGTGGACAAAGAACAGCCACAAACCATGTTAAAGAATCTAGTATGAGGACATTTGAATTTTTTATCTCAAGAAAATTTATTTCTTGTCTTTATGGTGTCTGCAATACATTTTATATATGGATTGAGTTACTAAGAGTAATGTGTTTATAACTAAAATATGAATGATATTTTGCCAGATTTGCGAATGTATTATACAATTGTAAAAAGAAGCAAACTATCGTTTGCATATGTATATTGAATTCTGTGATGACTGGCATGTAGATTAGTTAGATATGTATAATCGACATATTTTGATAATTAGAATATCTATCGAATATATTTAACTAATCATGATCAGTGACAAATCATTTTTATATGCGTTTATGTAAGTTATAGATTTCTTTGTAACAGTTTTGAAATACTCGCTCATTGCTGAAAATGTAGCGCGTGATTGTAAATAGAAAAATAAAATAATATTTTTCATTTTTCTGACATTATAAATTCGTAATGTACTGACAATTTCGATTTTAAATTTAATGTATAAGTAACATTTTGTTTAAAGAAATTAAGTATTATTTCAGATAATAACATTAGCACTAAACTAAATGTTAATAAAATTTTAACATTATATTAAATGATTACAAAATTGTCATTAAAAGGCATTTAAAATGTGGTTTTCCTAGACAAAAAAACTATTATTATTGTAACATTCAATATTAATGAATTTCAATCTATTTTATAAAGAAATTCTTCACTATATGATTTATCTCTTGATACTATTCGATTAATAATTCTGCAAGCTTGTGGAACATTTGAAATTACTAATTGTTAATTGAATTAGCTTGGATCAATTATTTTTAATATGATAACTGAATATTGAAATATAAACTAAAATTGAAAAGCGACGAGCTTACAATACTTAAGGAAAAAATTATGTAAAAGTTTCATGTGTCATGTACAAATTATGAACAAAATAAATAATAAAGTTATATTTTGTAAAAATAATTTCTATTTAATCATCCGAGAAACTATAACTTTACTTAGAAATAATATTTACTTCACACATATTTTATTTTGAATTTTTTCGTTGTATTATTAATTAATATGACAAAATGAAGCTAGAGTAATAATTATATTACTAATTCGAAAGTAATTAATTGTAAATATTTTATATAAAATAAATATTGGACTAATTAGTTTGTGAGGTTGATAAAAGCATACATTAAAATAAATTTGAATATTTTGCAAAATCAGTAGTTACTTCATTATATGTCAAACTCATAAAAAGTATTATATATATAAACAAGGATAACAAAAAATTAAAAATTTATTAGAAATATGTTTACATATAAAAATTTAAAGGAACATTTTTAGCTATTAATTCAAAATAAATATTTTCATCAATTTACTGATTATTATCATTATATATATATTTTTTTTAAGGACTAAATTAACTTCAAATATGTAATAAATACAGAAGTAAATGAATATATTGTATATTTCATCACTGGTGTGAAAGTTAATTATTTAGAGATATTTTACACTCTAGCGAAACGATGGAGGTAAGTCTTATAAGGAAAATAATTTAACATCCAAAAAATTATCCTAAAGTTGTAATTTTGAGGTTGAAATTATGTAAAATAGATTTATCATATATTGAAACAATAAAATATTCTTCTAAAATAAAAAATTGATAATCTCATTTATATTAAAATGTTATTTTCCTTAATTAATAAAATAATTTAATCTTTTATGACTATATAATTATTTCAATTCTTAATAATTTTTTTGGTATACATTGAATATCCATAGTTTATAAATAATAAATGACAATAAGTTTATCTTAAATCTATAAGCTGCAATTTTTTTATGTATTAAACAGTATCACATCATGCTGAAGACATGTAAAAATATTTATACGTTTATAATATATACATTATATTTTCAAATAATTTGATTTAAATAAAAATCTTATATATTGCATTTCTGATTTATGCGAAAGATTTCAATCTAATAAATGAATAACAATAACTAAAAACACTATTGCCAAGTTCATATTGCCAAATATATATATACTAGCATCCCCCGTCTCGGCTTCGCCCGAGATAATAATTTAACCGATTTCATAAGCAATTCAATAATATCTAAGTAAAAAGTACTCTATACATAAAAATCTATATTACTATAAATAATTGACCGTAATTTACCTATCGTCACTTCTGTATATACAGTATGTATATATAGAATGTACAACCGTATTTAATACACACACGTATACATATTACATACGGCTTCTATGACGAAAATTGTACTTTTGAGTTCGAGCGGTAAAAAAGATGTCCAAGTGTCTCAAGACGACGTTTATAGAGTATCATGTTCGTAATATAGAACATGTCTCGGGACGACTGCTATAGAGAGTTTTTTGTTGGCAAGGTAGTTTACGACGTCCAGGTATTCCGGGACGACTTTTACTGAGAGCGTGCGTGTTTGAACGATAGAAAATGAATCTCTTTATAGAAGTATCTTAAACACTCCCCGTCGAAGTCGTTCCAAAACATCCCGACATCTGATCCTACTATCCAAACACGAAACTCCCCATAGAAGTCGTCCCGTCATACCTGGACATCGTCTTCTACCGTCCCAACAGACAACTCCCTGTAGAAGTCGTCCCATCATATCTGGACATCGTCTTCCATCGACCGAACACGAAATTCCCCGTAGAAGTCGTCCCGAAGCGCTTGGACATCTTATCCCACTATCAAAACACGAAACTCCCCATAGAAGTCGTTCAGAGACATCTGGACATCGTCTTCTACCGTCCGAACACGAAATTCCCCGTGGAAATCGTCCTGTCATACCTGGACATCGTCTTCTACCAACTAAACACGGTACTTCTCGTAGAAGTCGTCACGACGTACCTAAGCATCGTTTCCTACCAACTAAACACGATACTCCCAGTAGAAGTCGTTCCGTCATACCTGGACATCGTTTTCTACCGTCCAAACAGACAACTCCCCGTAGAAGTCGTCCCGACGTACCTAAACATCGTTTCCTACCAACTAAACACGATACTCCCAGTAGAAGTCGTCCCGTCATACCTGGACATCGTCTTCTACCGTCCGAACAGACAACTCCCTGTAGAAGTCATCCCATCATATCTGGACATCGTCTTCTACCGTCCGAACACGAAATTCCCCGTAGAAGTCGTCCCGAAGCGCTTGGACATCTTATCCCACTATCCAAACAAGAAACTCTCCATAGAAGTCTTTCCAAAACACCTGGAAATCGCATTCTATCATCCGAATACGAAACTCCCCGTAGAAATTGTCCCGACATATCTAAACATCGTTTCCTACTAACTAAATACGATAGTCCCTGTAGAAGTCGTCCCGAGAAAGCTAGCATCGCTTCCTAACGACTAAACACAATACTCCCCGTAAAAGTCGTTCGGAAAGACCTAGATATAGTATTTTACCGTCCCAACACGAATCTTCCCATAGAAGTTGATTTCCTCATACTTGGACGTCGTTTTCTATCAATTAAATACAATATTCTCCGTAGAAATCGCCTAGATACACCTGGACATTGCATTCTATCATCCGAACACACAAATGCCTATAGAAATCGGCTTGAGGTAACGGAATATCGTAATCAACCGCCCGTAAAGTGATTACCTAATTTGCCAATTTTTTATATTTTTGTAGAATTTGCAAACAAAAAAAATAGCCTATGACTTATTCCTGACTGTGTAGAAGACGTGGTTAAATTTTGAACGCGATCGGTTTAGTAGTTTCGGAGTTTATCCAGGACAAACAAACACACATACATTCATTTATATATATATATATATATATATATATCCATACTTGCATTTCATTATTCTTTTAAGCTATTTTTATATAGCAAAAATGTATAAAATATGTAAGTTTAACCCTTATGTGAGCAACCAACTTTTCTTACGTTGATGGGCAACCTGGTACCCGGGTACCCACATCTGGTTTTTTTTATTTATTGAGTAGTAGTATAATTGAGATCAATCCAAACCGATTCCATGTAATAAATAAACATAAACAGAAACTGTTTGGGCTATTTCCATGACATATAGATCAGTAGAGAAATCATAAATGGAAATCGAAGCAGAGGTTTCGAGCGCACTGCAGGTACCGCACGGTCAGATTTCATGTTTAATGGGTAGGCAGCTGCTCGCAATCTTAGTAATGTTGGTAATAGGGTAGCCTACCTGCGTTACTATAGCACTGAGGTCTTTGGGCCAGCTGCGGCTCAGTTCGGAGTGTCTAGTCGAAGGGGAAAGACGTGTATAGCAACAAGAGCCGACTGTGCCATGGAGCATCAAGCCGCCGCTACGTAGAATATACATCGACGCCTAACGCCATTTCAGATTTGAACGTTGTTATAATTAATTCAATGTTATTGAGTGATTTGTGTAGAAGATATTCATCATCTTTCATCATGCAAAACCATTTATCACGTCATGAATTTTCAAGGTAAGACTTATTTTGGAGCATACTTTCACATTGTCTTCCATTTTTGCCACAAATGTGGATCGTGAAATCAATTTTTCACGTGCCAGGAAAACGGCTTAGTTGAATAATATACTCCGAGATCCCGAGGACAGTTCGGAATACGATGACGACAGTGTGGACGACGACTGGCTACCTCAAAGCACTTTGGATACAGTGTCGGAATCAGACACCGCAATTGGCAGCGAAGCGTCCGGAGATGAGGGAGCGAGCAGCTCTAGTTCTAACGAAAGTGAAAGCGAGGGCGAAGTTGCAGCGTCAGGTATGGCGGCGCGGGGGCAAGAAGCGGGTACCGAAACGCTCCAAGAATACATTGCGAAAGATAAAACGATTTGAAGCAAGACGCCGCCCGATGTTCATCAAGCCGCTTCTCATAATGTTCTCCGCCGAAGAAGCGGTCCGGCTAGATCGACAGAAACATTATCGGTAGTTGACATTTTCAAAAATATTATATCAGTTGAAATAGTAGATCTCATAGTTCGTTAGATCTCATAGTTGTATGATACTTATAACTCGACGAATCTGAATTCTATTCGGTCGTGGCGGCCCGTGATTACACAAGAAATATACGCGTTTATTGGGATTTTGATTGCTTCGGGGGCGAATAATTTAAACACCGATCATACAAATGAGATGTGGAAAAGTACTTCTTATCCTCTTTATCGTGCAACGATGGGTTTGACAAGATTTCGCGCTATATTACGATTTATTCGTTTTGATGATGAAAATACGCGCCAAGCACGAGCACAAGAGGATAAAGCTGCTCCTATTCGTGACATATAGACGATGCTCAATGCAAATTTGACTAAAATATATAAACCAACAGAGAACTTAACTATCGATGAGCAGCTTTATCCTTTTCGCGGTCACGCCAGCATCAAAATTTGGTGGGTTTGCGACGCTGAGAACGCGTATCCTTTGTTTGGAATTATTTATACTGGTAGAGTGGGCAATGTTCGCGAGAAAAACCAAGGAGAGAGAGTCGTGAAGGAACTTGTAGCTCAGTTCAAAAATAGTGGAAGAAATATTACGATGGACAATTTTTTTACTACCTTGCCTCTTGCTAAACATTTGTTATCGTGGAGATTGACAATCACTGGTAGTTTGAAAAAAATAAGCCTTACATTCCTAAAGAAATGGCTCCTAATAAATCTCGAGAACAATACTCTTCTCTTTTTGGTTTTCATGAACGTAACGTTACTATTTGCTCATATGTACCGAAAAAGAAAAAAGCTGTTATCTTACTTTCTACTATGCACTCCGATACTGCTGTGAATGACGACGAGGAAAAGAAGCCACACATGATTACTTATTATAATAAATACAAAGCTGGTGTTGATACAATGGATCAGATGGTAGGCAGATATAGCACTCACAGACGCACTCAGAGGTGGTCACTCGCTTTGTTTTTTAACATTTTAGACATTGCTACACTTGCAGCGTATATAGTTTACTATGAAAACAATAATATGATCAGGAAAAAGACCCATCAGCGTTGTATTTTTTTACGTCAGTTGAGTGAAGAACTATGTAAGCCTTCGATTGAAGACCGCTCTTCAAACAATCAAATCATGCGCCATCACTCAACGAAGAACGCAGTCGAGGACATACTCGGAGTTCACGTCAGTCCTGTGCCTGCCGCTAAAAGAGATGATGAGCCTCGCGATACTACTGGTAGATTGAAAGTAACAGGCTCTTGTCATCTTTACCATAGATTGACAATCAAAAGACGTAGAAAGACCAGAAGGAGTTGCGTAGAATGTCAGAAACCCGTACAACCAAAGTATTGTGCTCTGATTGCGTTGACTAAATGTAAAATTATTCATTTTCAACATTGGAATTAATAAATTACGTTTATTAATAAATCAATTACGTTTAACTTAATAACTATTTTCATTATTTATTTATAAACCTGTATTATATAATTATCATATTTTTAATTAACATTGCTCATTTCCAAGTTAATACGTCACTTATTTTCTAGTGGGTACCCGGGTACCCGGTTGTCCCCCAGAGCTACTTTTTTTCAACAGCTGAATTTTCATTAACAAAAAATTTTTTTTATACATCTAATATAACCAACAGCTTCTGAAAACGTTAAATCGTGGGGATACGGAGCATCAGATCGTAAATTTTTTTTTTCAAAGAGTAATCGATAAAAATGTAACGCGATGGGTACCCGGGTACTCGGTTGCTCACGTAATAAAATAAAAAATCTGTAGATTTTACAATAAGTTTTTAGAAGTTTAGAGTTTATGAAATACTTAAGTTTACGAAAACTATACGGCAATGCAGAAACTAGTGAAATGTTAAACCCATATTTAGTAGAAACGTCAAAGTTTGGTCGGACACGAGAAGCCACTGTAAATAATAATGTTTGTTTTATTGTTAGAATATTAATAGAAATCTGAATAAATTTTGATTAGGACAAAAATAAGAGTTATATTCTGCATTTATCATATCATAATTATCAAGAATCTCGAACTTTTAAAATTTCCAAAAATTTTATAGGCACTATTTTAGAACATAATTATATGAAAGATTCATAAAATATGCGTGGAAGCAAAAATTATATCACGTTTGTCACGACTACCGCCACTGCATTTCTAATTCCCATTTTTTGATTAAACTAACATAACGAAGTTATTTTTTATATTAGTTCGTATTTAGTTAGTATTCTTTAATTAGTATTTTTTATATTAGAATTTTTTAATATAATTCATCTAATCCTGATTCTAGTACGTTAGGAGCCCCAATGATTTCATTAGAGGAAAGGGTCAGATTGATTAGATTGGTAAGGATAGAATTTCTGAATTGGAAATTCTGTGATTGGTACCACCACCTTAGCCCATATATAGTGCAGGGCAGGTGTCATCGAGTCGTCATCAGTGAACCAGTTGCATCTTGCATAGAGTTTGATCTGGTTTGATCAGCATAAAAACCATGAAATCCAAGTCACACGGTGTAAATGACAAACCGATCATGCAATTGCAAGGCAGTATGTATAGTTGTATATATAGTAGGAGAATGAGATAATGTATCGACATAATCAAGAAATTAACCGCATGGGACATTAATCATCTCAAACTGCGACAATGTCAAATTGGAAGTATTGCAAAGTAAAAAAATAAAGAAACAGGGATCACAGATATCAATGCAGACGACTGAATAATAATATGCGTGCACTTCACGTTAAAAGGTTAGTTGTTTGCCGGATTTTTATTATTTGCATCTTTCAAATTTACATCATGGAATTTGAAATGAAATACTGAACTCGGTGATAATCAATTCGATATTGATCCGTTGGAATTAAATTGTATAATAAATTAACATTCATTAATCCAATTTGGATTCATTATTAATATGTAATAAGATTACTGCATGGTAGTAAAAAAATAACTGTAAAATATTGTATAATTATATTATAATTATATTATATTGTAAAATTTAAAAAATATTTTTCCTTCATTTACCTATTACTTCAAAATTCTAATGTGTTCATTATTCAATAATTTATGAGCTCTATTTTTATTACCATTCATATTAACGTTTCTAATGATTACAATTTTATTATTTTAAATGAGCTTGCGTTTCAATGATGTACTAGGAGTTTTTTTTTAAATGAACGTTTTTTTCGTTGATTATCTACACTGGCTACTCTGTTAAAAAAACACATGAAAACACTCCTGTGAAATCAGTCGCGAAATTAACTAAACATTAATCTCGGCAAGTCTTGCACATAATATAAATAATTATTATATTAGTATGTCACAATCGATATAAATTTTAATATTTTCCAATTTAGTTGTATAAAAAACAAATTTTTTGTATTATATAGAAATTGCGGTTTTAGACCAAAAAGTTCCAGCATAATTTTTTTAGATCATTCATATCAAGAACAAAAATGTGCAATGTTTTTATACATGTAAGATACTTTAAAATGATAATATAATTAAATACTTCAAATTATTCATTAGATCATAGTTTTTATAAATTTTTCAACTCTGCATATTTTTTTAATACAATTCTGATTCATTGGGTTATCTTTGTCGATCGCCCGATATTCGGTTTCGCCACTCTACCAATGTGTTGATTTATACAAAATATTATTTATTTAAATATATTTTTATGTAAATATTTTTGTTGTATTTCTTGGCAGTTAGAAATTATAATTGAGAAAGAGGATTAATTAAAAATTTTAATTATTAATTAAATTAAAAATTAAAAAATTAATTAATTAAAGGTTGTTTACGGAAGATAGAATAGAATATTACAAAATCTCCGGCAATGCTGTACTGCACGGAGGAGTTCTCAGCACCTGCTATATACTATTTATGTAAAAGATATATTTTAGAGGAAATAGTAGCTTTGTATTACAATTTTCAAATTATATAGCAGTTTATTCAAGATTGTCGCCAGTTCAAAGCAGTTATAATAATAAACATAAAACAGTTCTAATGCATTTTAATAATAAAAACATAAATCCAAGCACATCTATTCACCATATAGATAATAACGATATAAAATTAAGTGATTTCATAAATTTCTTAGGTGTAACATTCGATTTCAGATTATCTTTTACGAACCATATAAATAGTCTCAAAAAGTATAATATAATATACCATAATATTATACTCAAATACCAAAAATACCATATAAATAATCTCTCTCTGATTCACTGAGCGTTCTTTTCAAGCTGAAGTCAACAAATTTTAAAATTACAATAAATCCACATATATTAGATATAGAGAAAAAGTACACTCAATTTTTAGCTAACAGTCCAGATAATTTTATAAAAAATGTTTCGGTTTCATCTCACTTTGGTATAGAGGGAAACGATGGAGCCGATGAACTAGCTGAACTTGCAACCAAAGCCGAAACAACAAATATTGTACTATTGCCTTTTAATGATCCCTAGGCAAAATATAAGAAAAGTTCGATAAACGATACAAACGCGAGCATTAAAGAAGAAGCTAAATTCAAAGGTACATTATATTTCAAACTGCATTATATCATGGCCAAAAAACCTTGGTTTACGCACTACAATTTGAACCGCCGAGACATTGTATCTGTAAATCGTTGTAGAGCAAACCATTACAATCTCTTGGCATCCTTAGCAAGAATAGAGATTACCCAAAATGCTTAATACGCTTGTAATTTCTATGAACAGGACTTAAATCACACGCTATTGCAATGCTGACTGTTTCAAGTCCAAAGATTGAAACTGGTGAAGAAATGAACGCAAATCAATGTAGAGCTCCATTGAAAAGCTTCTCGCAGAGCCAAATAGTGCAGCTGGCAAGTAGATATGTATATTCTTTGAAAAATGTAATTTGTATATATAATATGAATATAAATGTAGTGCCAACTTAATCTCAGAATAAGCTTTTCATTAAGCTTCAAATGTGCCTTAAAAAATAAAAAAAAAAGGAAAGAAAAAATATCCGTAGATATATATTTAAAACTTAAGAAACTTTAAATGATTTTTGTATAATATGTCAATGACAACATAATCTTCATATTATTTTCGAATACGGACTAAGTAACACGCGTGCTGAAAAAAAGTTTTATTCTTTGCCTTCATTTTATTTCGCCCCCTAGGGAGAAAAAGTGACACCTTGCCCCCGCTAAACAAGCGACGAAAACCGCATTTACGAGAAAATAATTTATTGTTCTAGTACCCGAGAACATATCATGACAGGCTTACTTCCTTCCCCTAACCTTAGCACATTGGAAAATAGAATTATAGAAACAGGCGACCAGGTGCGTAGTTTGCCGCTCCTTAATCTCTACATTATTAACATTTTCCGAATTGAAAAAGAGGTTTTTACAAATTTTTACGGGTCGAAAAATAGTAAGACTTAAATAATAAAAAAATAAACGCGTCATGTCTTCTATTAGTCATCGTGGTCAAGCACCAAAAATTTTGTTAAAATCTTGGTTTTTGAACATATATGAATTACGGATATTACAGAGCGTAAAGAACGGCAAATTATACGTCCGGTCGCATTTTTTCATAATTATATTTTTCCTTATATCGGTGTTATACACTTGTAAAGAATACTCGCAGCAACGCAAGAGTCGAGAAACCATCTATGTGCTTATTTTTAATTTTTTTTTTTTTTTTTTTTTTTTTTTTTTAACAAGAAGTGATACATCGTCAATGTAAAGGAAGATTCGTTTCGTATCATTTTCGTGAAAGGATTCAGAAAGGAATCGTGTAAGAGCACATTTCAATCGATCACAGTTCAAAATCCTGGCGAAGATACTTGGGGAAAACCTTTTTGAAAAGATTTATCGAAAGTAAACGAGAATTTGTTTTCGACCGAATCCCAAGAAAATTTTGTGCAAACATTCAAAGAATAAATTCCGAAAACATTTCATGAATGAATTCTGATGGAAATTCTGAATGGAATATATATATATATATATATATATATATATATATATATATATATGTTATATATCTAATTATATATAATATATAAATATATTATATATATTATATATCTAATATCCGTAAAAGGATTGTTAGATTAAAATTCAAATCCTTAAAATAACGCACCGAAAGGTCATGATACTTATATCTGAAACTATTTAAAAAAGGGCTTTTACAATAATTCGGTGATAAAAATTTTCAAGAGCATTCTCGATCCATTCCGCAAGGTTTCAGCGAAAGGGCTCCGAAAGAATTATAGAATTATTCCGATTAATATGCCGATATTATCCTTTCAAAATAATGGATATGAGGAAGTCTTTTAGCATTTTCTCGCTCGCTATGCTCTTCCAAAGTTTCCCCATCCTTTCTTTGATTACTTTCGTAAGTAGCTTTCCGAATACACTTTTAGTTATATATCGAATGGATAATTCCTCGATTGAAGCAATCGCACGACTGTTTCACGTCTTAGCGTTGAAGTTTCGATATACAATCCTGCGCTTATGTATCTATAAAGTTCCAGTACACGTCCTGCACTTTCGAAATACCCCCCTCCCCCTCTTCGCGCCTTATTCCCTCACTGTTGAAATACTCCAACTGTCCTCGCAACGATCTCCTCGGCGAGAGCTCCCGCGTCAAAGTCGCCAGGAATGAAATACAAAGAAAAAAAAAGCAACAAAAAAAAAAAAAAAAAAACAAAAAGCAAGAAAAAAGAAAGAAATCAAGAAAAGGAGGGATGAAGAGTGCTCGGATGCGAGCGAGCGCACGCGAACCGCCATTCTCAATGACTAATAGGGATTAGCCCTCGGTGGTGCTCGAGTCGGGCAGTCCCGACGCATTCTCCCTTACGTTATATATAGGTGTATAATTAAAAGTAGCTCTTTTTGCGTTAGTTGGGGAGGGATACGCGGAGGGTGGGGGAGGGGCGGGACGAAAGAATGCACTTTCGCGCGCGGGCGCGCGCGCGCGCCAAGGAAAGGAAGAAACGACGGCGGGCGCCTCTCGTGCTCCGCTTCTTTTTTCTACTTCGCGCGGATTTCTCTTACGCGAGGAAATCCGCGAAATTTTTGACTCTGGCGTCCAGGTGAATTGTTTTATTATTGGTCTAGGACGAATGATGATTTTTATATGTAATATTCTTCATAAACACGTACATACGTAGAAGATGTAGAAATATAGAATTTATAATATTCTAAAATCTGCATTTGTGTGTGTGTATGTAAAATAAGATTAGTTTTTAATTATTTATAGATATATATATATATATATATATATATATATATATATGCAATCAATAGGTAACTACTCGAAATCGCCTCCAAAAACTTTTCCATTCCAATTGCTCGGTCACTTTCTGACTTTCTCATAGACATTAACCGCGCCAAAAATATTTCGTGCGGCTGTCCGCTTCCGATCCACAAAGAAGAACAAAAAAAAAAAAACGAAAAAAAAAAAATAAATTCCTTTTCTCACTCCACAGTTAAAAGTTCGGCGGATTGCCACGTACGTCGTCGTCGCGGCCGATGCTCCGCCTAGTAGCAGCGGGCGCGCGACTCTCTGAGGACGTTGCGCCGCGCCGCGGCGATCCCGGGGCCTGAGTCACGCCGCTCCGATGCAGCACGGTTGCGAGGGTTATGAGTCAGTTACATATATATATATATATATATATATATATATATAGGCACAACCGGACTGCGGAGGATCTTTGATGCGGCTTTAATGTATAAGCTGCGCTCCTTTTGCGAAAGCTTCTCTCTTTCTCCTCCCCGTGTACGTGTAAATACGCGCGCGCGCGCGCGAAAGAGCGAGAATAAAGTCGCAAATCAGTTTCGAACAAAGGAATGCTATGTTGCATTGTGCGTGTATTTAGGCCGAATCGAGGTAAACGTCATACATATATATATATATATATATATATATATATATATATATATATATATATATATATATACAGATACAGATATGAGGAATGAAAAATAAAAATGATTGATTTTTTGTAATAGTATGAAGGTGAACAATTTAATGCTTTTGAATAGGATTTAAATAACATTCCTTCGGGGGTTACGTCGAAATTTTGTATTAATCAACGTTACTACATCCACGACTTAAAAATAACATCCAATTTTCAAATATCACAATACCTCCTTGCGTAATTGGAAAAACATTGCATCGTGGAATATATGTGGAATAGTCTTCAAATATTTTTTTTTTTAATTTTGAAAATGGAGGAACGTCAGAATGGTCAGTAAAGAGCCAATGTATACGAGTATATATAACAATGTATATATATTTTTGAAACAAGCGTGTGCCGTACGCTCTATGCGAGAACATTTTCAAATTTTTCAATAATTTGCAATTGTTAGCTTTTTCGAGTATGCGTGGGATATTTTAAAGATTATGAAGAACATCGTTCTTATTTTATTGAATATTAATTTATATTTATGAAAAAAAAGTTACTAAATAAATTCCGAACTCATTTTATTTAATTTTTCGTTTCTCCTTAAAAATGCATGAAGAAACGCGCACGTGCGCGTGTGTAATAGATCATGCCTTAAGGTGGCTTCGCAACGAATGCCAGCATTTACGACGCGGTCGGTTGTGTGATTGAAAATTCTTTATTTAAAGATTTAACTAAAATGGTATCGAGATGATTTACTTTAGTTCACGAGAAATTTCTAATTATTTTCGTATTTCTATAATTTTATGAAAAATGCAATGTTACAATCGGCCCTACCACAGCGGCCTTCTACTACTTATATGTAAAATGACGTATTCTTCCTGATGTATGCATGAAGTATTTCTTCTGAGATAGTCCGCTGGATGCTATATTTCGTTTTGAAATCTCAAGTTTTCGAAAATGATCCGGTGAATTTTGACACTGCTCCAATTGAACATATTCATTTACATAAAGGGATCAAATTTTCGTCTTAAATAAATTTACATAAAATTTATAGATAAACCATTGCGTACCTATCTGTCAATTTCTATAATCGTTATGTAATTCTATCAAGGAATTTTCTTACGTAATAGAATACGTTTTGATTTTTGGAGTTGGATTGCATAATATGTTTTATTCAATTGTATATATATATATATATATATATATATATATATATATATATATATGTATGTATGTATGAATAAATGAAATTAAAAATAAAAATATGAAATTATTCTTTCTTGTTTTTGTATTCCACGTAACATAAATTTGATTATATAAAACGTTCTAACTATATATAATCTTAATTTATACAATAAACAAACAAAAAATTAATATTAATCATAAAAATGCACTATTAAATGTAATATTAAATATGAAAGGATGGATATATATACATATATATATATAGTTAATTAAGAAATATAGTCTTAAATGTAGTCTTGCTTGCATCTTAATAAAACAAAATAATGAAATTGATGACAATCGCGCATTAAGCAATGCCGGTATATCTTTGAAGTATCTCGGAAGATCACTGTTGTGAAGGGACTGTCAGTTTCAGGATTTGAACTTGTCTCTTATAATTGCGGTAGATACGAGAATTGCTATATATATATATATATATATATATATATATATATATATATATATATATATCCTAATTTCCTCATTATTAAATATCCTTTCAATTATGAACATCTTTTTCCAATTGAAAAATTACTGTATACACTAAATGAACTTTTCTAAAAGGTAGAAACTATTTTTTTACAAAACCATAAATTGTTCCTGATGAAGAAGATAATTTAATTGTACACAAGCGTATTTATACAGTTTTTGATTATTATTTGTTCGAAACTCGTTTATTTATTACTGTCATGATGTGAGCGACAAAGGAATGTGATATTGCATGGGTAGTAGTTGTGGTAGTAATGGTAGAAATAGTAGTACCTAATCATTATTTATTATAGATTTATTAGTAGGATTAGTGATATGTGTTTTAGTATCAGTCGTGAAGCAATGGTAGTAGTGTCAGCAGTAATAATAGTAGTATTAGCAGTCGTAGCAGCAACAGTAGCAATATTAGCATCAGCAGTGGTACTAGTAATTTCAATATTATGTCAATATTAAGAAAAACGATCATTTATCAATCAAACGAAGAAGATTGGTCGTGAAAAGAAAGAAAATTAACCTTCGACGGTGAATATATATATATATTATAGATGTTGCCGGAGCGAGTTCCGTCGGCCAACGCACAATCAGTTCGATTTATAGTCGCGCTGTTCGCGCTTAATGCACATTGAGTAATCTGACTGTGTGCGCAAGTATACGAGCATACCTTTGCCTGTTTCGACAAGAAATTTTGACCCCCCCCCCAACCCCACCTCCGGCACGTTCCCGTAATTTTACGACTTAGCCCCCAAGTGACGCGCTGGAGCACAGTATATCCTGTCTCTCTTACACCGTCATAGTATATACCGTACTCCAATTTGGCACTTTCGGCGCGTCCAACTTGAGGATTAACGTTTTGAGCGCGCGAAGAAATGACCCGCGTAACTGGATCGAGACAGGCGCGAGGATGGTGAGCCCTCATTGCGAATAAATTCAAATAGCTATTTTTTTTTTTTAAATTATTACATAAAGTTCTGCATAAGCTCGTCGAGCGAGCGATTCGACGAACTTACGCTCGCCAATTAAATTTATTTTCCCACGTCAACAGATCGCAGAAGATTGTTTTTGTCATCTTTTCTTCTTATGTTAACGTAAAATTTCATTTTTATCCCTATATCTCGTTCTGTACTTATGCTCATATATTCACTTTTCAGGAATTCGCACATTACACAAACATGTATTTTTATTACTGATGAATCGATGTGTGACAGTTCATTAATAATACACCGTGTTCGATTCTAGTTTAAAATTATATATGGGATATCATACTAATTCCTATAATTAGCATGGGTGGTCCATCAGTGTCAATGAATTAATCCGCATACTTTTTACCAGTCTATAAATTATATAACAGATTTATTTCGAGTGAAGAATAGGATTAATATATATATATGTATACTCCAACAGCTGCGTATCGATTTAAAAAAGAATGAGAAAGAAAAAAGAATCGCGTCATTCGGCGTTATAAATCCTTGCCCTCTCTGCAGCTTATATATACACACAAACATACATACCGCCCCTGACGTCCAATCGTAATCAACCGATCGGCCAAAGTACTGCGGCTAAAGGCTGCGGCTGCGACGGCGGCGACGGGGGCACGCGGCCGGCCTCTTCGTTGGCATTGCGAACGCCGGCTGCCCCGGCGCGGCGCGGCGCGGCGGTCGGTCCCGTCGGTTATATGGATCCGCTGCCGTGCGCGCAACCCCCAACCTCTATATATATATATATATATATATATATATATATATATATATATATATATATATATATATAGTAGCAGTGCGAAATCGACAGAGGCAACGGCAGCGCGACGCGTTGCCCGGCAACCAGACAGGCGCTGTTTCGGGTATATATATATATAGGCGTCTGCCGATCTTTCTCTTTCTCTAGAGAAAATGGTATATAGACTGAGAGTGGGGGAGAGCCTGGAAGGGAGGCGCAGCGAGACCGAGAGAGAGAGAGAGAGAGAGAGAGAGAGAGAGATCGTTGCAGAGGAGGTGGTGTAGTACACCGGTATCTATAGCACGAGGGTGAAGGACCGCGCCAGGACTGGAAAGGGAGAGAGGTCGGTCGAAGGGATGGGTTTACAAAGGTATACGGTGAGACACAAGTATATAGGATCTAAACAGATATACATATATACATATATATATATATATATATATATATATATATATATATATATATATATATATATATATATACAAAAGAAAGAAGTAGGAACCCGGTAAAGTGCGAGAGACGAAGGGACGATGAATAAATAAAATGAAGGATCCCGAAGGACGAATTCGGTATGAAATATCCGATGTGAATTGAAGAATTCTTATTATTATTATTGTCTAGGTCTGGGCTCGAGTGAGAGAGAATTTTCGGACATTCGGTAACACGCTATGGCAATAAAATTCTTTCTAATAATTAAAAGTTAGCATTACGTATGTATACCGCAGAGGAATGAAGGGAACTGAATTTATATTAGATATAATAATAGCAACTCGCGATCATTATTAACTTTTTAAATTTCATATTTAAAGGTGAACTGGTTTTGACTTATTTAATGTGAAATGAGGAAAATTTTTGACATATTTAATGTGAAATAAGCGCCACGTAGAGTTGAAAGTGGATTTTTGCCCAAAAGTATCGAAAAATTTCTTCGAGTACGTCACGTCCTATTCGAAGCCCGCGTATAGCCGAGATTATTATGCTATATATACGACAGGAAAAACCAGTATTTCTCACACGTCCCGTCCAGTGTGATTATTATTATTATTTTTTTTTTTTTGATGCCATACGATAAATCCTGACGTTTCACAGAAAGCGCGTTCTATATCTCGCTTTACAAAATCCTTCCCCGGCCTTGTAATGTCATGTAATTAAATAGATTTATTCCGACAGAACAAAAAGACAAATAAATAAATAATTTGCATTTAAGTTTAGAGTCGCCTAAGAGTGCATAAATTACTGTACGCTCGAAAAACAAAATCCGCCTACAATTAGAATTTATTCGATGTTTCAATAATGTCCTGGATGTGTATTTTGCGTTCAAATAAACTACTTAATTTTTTTTAGAATATAAAGAAATCTCAATTGCCAAATTGATTTAGCTCCACTTTTTGCACTTTGGTTATAATACTCATTTGGACGTTGCTGCAATTTCTTTGTTCTTTCGTGCATATTCTAAGAATTATCATGTGGCCAATGGCAATATTTTAAGAATTAAGATTTTAAAAATGGCAAAGAATGGATGGTATATAATTGATATTATATTAAAGTTTTTTTTTTTTTAAATGCCCTTTAATAAAAGAATATAATTATTCCAGTAAAAAAGTCCTATACGGGATAAATCATAAGTTTCGAGGAAATTTCAATTGTTCGTTGTAGTACATTATTTGCTCGAAATTCTAATTCTAGAAACCTTGGAACCAATAGGGCATTGAACAAAAACTGGCTGAAAATATGTTATATTTACGTATATTTGGAAAGATTTTATAAGTTACAGTTACAGTTACAGTCAAATCCAGAATCCGAACATGTGAGCGACTCTCTCCTTGTCAGTCTATATATATATACACTTGGAAGTCAGGTATCTGCCACGCCCGACACCGGCCGGTATTATATATATATATATATA
Organism: Sycobia sp. Sy_11; assembly: GCA_018907035.1. NCBI lineage: Eukaryota > Metazoa > Arthropoda > Insecta > Hymenoptera > Epichrysomallidae > Sycobia > Sycobia sp. Sy_11. The sequence goes on along the minus strand of JACCIC010000012.1, from coordinate 1,740,288 downwards.
TATATATATATATATATATATATATATATATTCCGGCGCGACGCACTCTCTATGCCACCACATTGCACTTCTTCGACAATGCTGCAATATATATATACGAGTATATATACATATACACATGTTATTGCAAAAGGCGCATCACCATGTTGCTATTGCCGATAGAATGTCTATAGACGTGTATACATTTTTCGTTCTTTACTTTATATACCGACACTAGCGATGCCGTCTATAGTCCTTTCTTCGTCTCTTTTCTCTCCTTTGCTCTACTACTAAAAGTTACTTTTAGCTCTTTTTCCTCTGCCACTTTTGACTCCTACCTCTTCGACGGTTCACTCTCACTTTCTTTCTCTCTCTCGCCTCTCTCTCTCTCTCTCATTCTTTTCTGGCTCCTTATATTCTCTTAGACTTACGCATTACTTCTCAGATAGATGCTCTAACATTTTCTTTGACGTTCATTCGCGCAGGAATCGATTTTATTTTTTATTCTGATAGACGCCTTATATATGTATATAGATTTTTTAGCCGATCGCCTCGTTTCGACAACGACCTCGTTATTTATCGCTTTATAATATTCTAACACGATGGTAAATGAACTCAATTAGAATGATTTGCGTTCGTTTTCTTTCTTAATCTGTATAGAACTCGGAACACGTGGAAGATATCGCAGTTTATCTAGACGTGTAATCATTTTTTGAGAAAAAACAGTTAGAAATAGGGTTTGAAAGACCAATTGATAGAAAAGATTATGAGAGAAAAGATTTTATAACTTACGTTTTTAAGGATTGCCAGCTAAAGCGAAAATTTTGAGTATAGTACAGTGCCATATATTGCATTAATTGAGAAGCCAACGTACATTTGATGATGAATATTTAAATTAGATTAAATGATGAATATTTGAAAGTAGAATAATTAATATCGCAATTTCTAGGCTTTTGTGTGTGTGTGAGTGGGGTGGGGGGTGCAAGCGAGACTCTGACTCGCGAGTCAGTATCATATGGCGAATTAGAATTATATTTACAATTAATAGAGTTCGAATTGCCGTTGTGGTGTTCAAAATATTGAAAAAATTTGCTAAGATACTGCTTAAAAGTCTGTATTAGAATCGTATTGTTTCTTGATAATTTGGAGTTTTGATGGGATTGTATTATTGCAGAATTTGAATCGGGCTTGTCTCACTCTCACATAGCGATTTATTTTCTGGATCAATGATTCATTACGAGAAGAATAAAATTAGCCAGTGATTTCCGTGTATATTATCTTTATCTCGTGCGATACAAACAATGTTATAAGAATGTTATTGGATCTAACGGAATTTACAATATATAAGCAAATCCAGTTTCTACGAATATTATTACATAGAGGCTGAGCATAAATACACGCAGTATCATCTAAAGATAATGGGAATTGACTATTACATTATGATCATTATATCTATACATATAACTATAGGGCACAATTTTGTAAAAACTATTCCTGTCATTGATAGTGAATCCAATAAAGAAAAACTGCTCTATACGCATATACATATCGATACGCACATCGATCTTCGGAAAAATTTCCAAACTGGCATGGCGAGGCCTCCGGTGTATGGGTTTTGTTTCTGACTCAGCGAGATAACTCTGATCATATCCAAGATATGCCCTGCACGGTTTTAAAATCTAATACACCCCCGCATTATGCTATAAAATCCATTCCCAAGATATGATATTTACTTAATCAAAAATAGTTACTTCTCCGTAATTAAATGAGTCGAAGAGTTTTATTTTATCCGTTTTAATGAAAATTCAAATTTTTCGAAACGGTGCTCGATGGAGGAATACTAGATTAAGCAAATGGGTCTTCATTAACATACGCACGCAAGTGCGTAGCTTCTTAATTAATGTCAATTCATGTAAACCTGAATTTATACGCGTTAATACATCGCGAAACTCGCATATTTACAAATGATCTAATTTTCATTGATAGTAGCTAGAAAACTATAAGTTTGTGGACGCAGGCGCATTTAGAACTAATTTTCTTCAAATATCATTCTTTTTTCGAATTCAACGTTAAAATTAGGATGTTCATTAGAAAAAATTCAACTGGTTCGTTCAACGTATCCATTTTTATTACTAATTGTAACGATGAAAGAATCATATCCTCAGAATGAGCTGCTAGTAGGTCTTAAGAAGTTACTGGGATCGTACTGGTAGTAACCAGTAAATCCGCCAACCATATCTAATGCCCTGTTCTTATCAGGTATACAGCTTCTGTCGTCGTTCGAAATTCTTATCCATATCAACTTATATGGTACAACAATACATCAACGTAGTATGATTTTTTAAGTTATTTAATGGACATTAAATAGTTACAACTCAATTCGTGTTCGTTTAAAATTAGCGTTGGAAATATTGGTTATCGATCAACTCTTAACGCTTGTTCGACCTATTTGCTATAATGTTTCGCCGAGAAAACAAAATAATTTTCTATATTACCAAGTAAATTTTTTTTTGTTTTGTAGAAAATAAACCGTTGTTTTGATTAATTAAACAAGTATTTGTCATAAATTTGATTTAAATATAAATTTGATTTTATTTTTAAATTTCTTAATTTTAAGGAAATGGTTTATTTGCCACTCCCAGCCCTATATGTCTATAAGCATATAACATTTACAATACATAAGAGTTCTTGATTTCGTTACTATAATCAACGTTCAAAACTATGACACTGCTATGTATCTATGTACATCATCTTAGTGTTATTTTCGATTATAATGCATTTTCAAATAATTCAAACGCATTCTCGAACTCTATCCAATTTAATTAAAGAACATTTAAAAATATGCCGACAATGGACAACCGTATATAATAATAATTTTCTATAAATTACATAAATCATTCGAAATAAATCATTAATACACGCGGCAAATGGATTTTGCGTGAAAAATGGGCCTAGGCGTAAAATGGACACGCCTTACATTTGCGGCCGCGGGAAAATTTATATATATATATATATATATATATATATATATATATATATATATATATAAATATATATATAATACTTGTCGAAGTAATAGCGAAGTAACCGCACGAATCCGCCGTCCGTCTTCTTTTATTAAAACGGAACTTTTTACCGCGTCGCGATCCCACCTCCCATCCCCCTCGCGTTTAAGGCTTGCGCGGCATTAGCACGGCCGCGGCGGCGACCGGCCGGCCGGCCGTCGAGCGAGCTGGGATTAAAATGCCAAGAGTGTCACAGTTTCCCACCCTTCCATGCCACTCTCCCGCGAGTGTTCCGACAGAAATTTCCTCTGTTACATATATATATATATATATATATATATATATATATATATATATATGCAGTCGGTACGTTGCCACCATGTCTCCCATTCCCTCTCTGGCTCCCCTCTTTCGCTAATGTTGGCGCATCTTCATTCTCACCGCGATGAGGGAGGTAAGGATGGCGGGGTCGCTGTTTTATTTGAACATTATATTATTTCTCGTAGTTCCCTTGATACTTATACTGTAGCTCGAGGATGTTGAAACTGTTCGGTATAATTTTCCGTATTCCAAGTTTTGATTTGGAGAAAGTGGGAAAAATTATGGTATAATTAATAATAAGAAAAAAAAACAATAAATTTTTATAGTATCTGCAATGCGACTGATTATCAAGCAGTGATCTTCCTTTTCAATTTTTCATAGGAATGTCTACTGCCTTTAAAGTAAACTTATCGATAATAGTGCGTATTAAAATATTTTTAATTATATTAGGGGGCGAACTTAGTTCCCGACCTTTTTAAACGGAAAAAGGACATTTATGATAGAAAATAGACACACGTTAGTTACTACTTTTTCCCATCTTTTTGGCAATATGGCGATACCGTGGCGAAAGACCGATGGCGGTTTCGAGGCGATCCAAGCATCTACAAATTCTCGCACTTCTTGAACATGTCGGAAGTGCGTATCAACGAGGTCGTGCTGCATCGGTCTGAATAGGTGGTAATGAGACGGTCTATGTCTGGTGAGTACGCTGGGTGCGACAACACTTCCCATTCGAGCTCCAACAGGATGTTTTTGACGGCTTTCGCAACATGTGGCCGAGCATTCTCATGTAAGAGAATATCTTTTCGCCTATTGCTCGCGATTTCTGATCTATGTTCGATTTATTTCTGTTGCAAATCATTTAGTTGGCGTTTGTATACCATATATTGTGTATTGTGAGGGTTTCATTCAGTCTTAGTAGCTCGTAGTACAACGCACGCTATTGGTCCCACCAAATGCACAGCAATACCTTTTGGCCATGGATATTTTGCTGTCGATAGCCGTTTTGGTGTCGATGAGGACGGTTGGCCTGGGTCCATCCATGACTTTTTGCGCTTAGGATTGTCATCCATATATATCATCATATACCCACTTTTCATCACCAATCACAATACGCCACAGAAAACTTTTCTTGCCTAGCAAGCAAAGCTGGTACGATGTTGTTTCGATTCATAATGGCGTTTTCGGTCAAATCATGTGGCATCCATTTTCCTTCTTTGTGAATCTTTCCCATCGCATGTAAACGTTTTCCAACTGCTCTATCACTGACTCCTAACTTATTAGCGAGTTCTTTCTGCGTTTGAGCAGAGTTTTTATCCAATAATGCTTCCAATTCACTATTTTCAAACTTTTTCGATTGTTCAGAATGTTCTTTGTCATTGACATCAGTATCTCCACATCTCAACCGCTGAAACCACTCTTTACATGTTCTAAGCGATGGAGCTTCTTCGCCATAACATTCTTGAAGCAATCGATCAGTTTCTGCTGCACTTATTTTCAAATCAAAATAGTGCAAAAGGACATGTTGACAAAACAATTTATCACGATTCATTTTTCACTGATCAAAACATCATGTCAGTGTCATGACAACGTCTTCGGAATATCCTTCAATATGACTACACTGCTATACGGAGATACATGCGATTCACGTGTCTTAAATAACTATTATAGTATGTTCTGCTTTTATCTTCAAATATACTGTGTAGTAAAGTGATGTAAAAAAAGTTTAATTCAAGAATTAAAAATTAATTGAACAAAACAAAGCATTATATCCAATTGAGAAAGTTCGAAAAAACGATGTTCCATTTATTTGCCATCGTAAATAATCTATTTTATTATGTTATGATTTATGTATTATACTCATACAGATTTATTTCTATTCACTTTTTATTTAAGAAAAGAAATAGTTAGTTAACGACGAGTAAGAGATATAGGAGAAAAAATATGCCATCGTAACATTTTGAATCAGAAGATTTTATAAAAAAGTAGTTATTGCGTCAATATATTATGATGTGAAAAAATTAGTTATTAATAGAATTGCCAATGTATATATTAGAGATTTTTTAGGTATGTCTTACAAAGTGAATTAACAAATTTTTTGTTCTCTTTATTTATGTATTATTTAGATGCGAAAAAAATAATTTATTCTTCTTAATGGTTTTCAGCGTCTAGAAATGTAATTCACTGACGTTTGGAAATTATGTACAATCTTCTCACATTGTTATATCAAACTTATACATGTAAATATGTAAATAATAGTACTTTAATTAAATAATTCCTGAATTTAATTAGTATTTTATGAAATAATAAAATTTACAAGGCTTAAATACAGGAAAACGCTTGGCGAAGCTGTAAAATTCAGAATCCGATAAATATTAATGTAAATATTTCATAAGTAAATAACTTGAAATATACGTTATTATTATTATGTTTTCCATTAGTACATTACTGTATTATTTGTCAATTACAAAAGATTGGTAAAATTTGAAATAGCTGAAAAATTTTATTCTTTTACTTAAAAGATCGATAAATCCTTAAATTCGTTTATTAATGTTTGGGAGCTCTAAAATAGTCTAGTTGCAGAGTCAGATAAAGCCTAAAAATACCCTTGACATCGTTGTAATGTACTTTTATCAAAATTCTTAAGAAATCTGAGATGGAATATTAACGATTTAATATTTTCTACTCGAAATAAATAATATTTGCAAAAAAATAACTGAATGACTGCTACAGATTTCATCAACAATTATCTTTGACAGAAAACCATGTATTAGCAATATTTTGTATTGATATTTGCACCGGAATGTAAAAATGTAATCAATGACAAATGGTTATGAAAAGCATCTTAATCATCAGGCGAAGTGTCAGATGTCAAAATTTTATGACAATCAAGCGTTTGATTTACAAGTTACTATGGTACGAGTCTTTACGTTGTAGTACATTATTCACTTCATACAAATGAAAACATCTAAATTTTGCGTGTTGATATCGAATTAATTTTTTATAGGAACAAACAATTGCTTTATAAGTGCCTTACGACCTTCGTCCGATTGACAACAATGGTCAAGAGGTGGTATGCTGAGTTGAAACAGATTAGCACGGACACAAAACGATGCACGACTCTCCGATTATCCGATCATTCGGCTGTCATTGTCCAGTGGGAATGTCTTATTCGCTTTCAGGAAAAGTCACTGTGTAACACAAAAAAAATCACCATGTGAACCAGAATCGAGAAGACCGTCAACCAAATGAACGGTAACTCCTGAAAGTTGATATCAAATATCGAGCAATAACTCAAATAATTAACCGGGAAGATTAGGTCTTCCGTATTTATGAGGATGCGCGTGAAATTTTAACCATTGACCATACTTCCTTGATAAAAGTAGAAAATATCAGTAGTTGAACGTTAGGCGGCGTTGTCGAATCGACCGAGTGAAGAACTAAAATAAAGATCCAATTAAATGCAAGAGAGAGAGAGAGAGAGAGAGAGAGAGAGAGAGAGAGAGAGAGAGAAATCGCTATTTCGCCATCAATTGATTTGTCACCCATCGTTCTTCTTAACTCCGATGAGTCAACTGACTCTTTACGGAGCTCCATATAAATGCTACCGAAAATTGCCCAAGTCGAGGTCGATTTTGTGAGCGTAGACAAATCTTTCTACGCAAAATAGTTATAGAAAAATTGAGGAGCCGCTTCACTGAATATATATCGCCTTTTCAGTTCAGTACAATATATTTTGTTGAATGAATTTGAACTTTTACGTTTTGAATCTTTTAATTTTCAAATTATTCTAAGTTTTTGTTTTACTCAATGGGCCCAGAACTTATTGAGCGATTATTTAGGTAAAAAATAAACAAGGAGCTTAGGAAACTAAGTCAGTTTATGGAGATATTGAAATTGATGATATTGACGGAAATCGGTTAAATTTAAGATTTTTTAAAAAATATAAATATGCTATATTAGTCTATACTATTTTTACGTCATAATTTGAATAAAATATTGTTAAATAAATGAAGTCCTAATGAGAAATGACACAAACTACCCCGAGAACACAAATCACCGAAAAAAAGCAATCAAATTAAGTTATGTAAATTTTTGATTAGGTCACCTGTTAACCGTATCGATAGGATGACATATCTATATACAATTGATCCACTTTCAGACGTACTGTACGAAAATATATAACTGAAACTTGAAATACTTTTAATTCAAAACCGATCCATTTTTATAACAAATGCCAACTGTTTCGCATCGCAGAAAAATCCGCGAATGCCCTCAACGCGGGTAAATAGCATAGTATCTCGCAACCACCGTCATGGGATCCCCATCGTGGAAATTCACTTTCGAACAAATAAAAAGAGGGGAACTAAATTATACACATCCGTCCTCGCATTATATTTCACGGCACTCGTTAAAAGCAGCCGCATTATTTAATCCACGCCAATGACGTATGATGCCGAGAGCTACGATCGGGAAAAATCGATTGTCCCCGCTATCTCCAGGGCCGATCGTCCCGGAATTTCTTCCTCGGGCCCGCGCACGATCGTCGGCTCTTCATAATGCAGAAACTGATTTATGCATAGATCGAAGGAACAATGTTCAAATAGCGGCTTTAATTTTAGCTTCTGACTTATATAGTAGTAGTGTGTGGGTGTGGTGTGTGTGTGGTGTGTGTGTGGTGTGTGTGTGTGTGTGTGTGTGTGTGGTTGTGCGCCGCGCGCGGTATATGTATGTATGTACGTATATTTGCATTAATGCCGTGTTGTGCCGCTTCTGTCCGTTATAGGTCGTCGCGTCGTCATTTATAGATTTTCAGAGGATAATTCTGATTTGCCTCGGGGGGAGAAAATGGGATGGGAGGTATATATATATATGTATTTGATATATATATATGTATATATAATAATAATGACTGAGTAGAATAATGCTCAGTTCGAAAATCCACCATTCTCCGATTTCATCGATCGCTTTTGCGCTGTGCAACGTTTTCATTCAACACTGTCGATATCCTTTCTTAATGATAGCCTGAATTCCATCGTTTATCGTTACTGAATCACTGAATATATATATAGTTATTTTGTGATTAGTTTTTCTGCAATTCGAGTTTAATTACTTCTATATATATATATATATAGACATGTTACTTGTCGGCTCAAAAACGCCACGTTAAAGTTTTACGTTGTACAATGCCTACGTTAGCATTCATTATTATCTGACCCAATATATCTTTTAAGTTTTATTTAAATTTATTGGATCCTATACGTTTGCGTTCAACACAGCGGGCATAACGTGCTCGTGCTTTATTAATTCGTGTCGCTCCTACATAATTAACGAGTCGATTGAGAATTTATTTGTCAACAGCTCTGTTAGTTTTGAGAAACCGCAAAGATGTCTATGATGCAAGCAAGCGCAGTAAATTGAACGACGACGAGGCTCGTTAGCGATTACTCACACAGCTATAAATTCGCACAGACGCCGAACAATTGTTTATTCTAATTGTGCGTCATTGTTGTTCAAAAAAAAAAAAAAAAAAAAAAAAAAAAAAACAAAAAAGCAATTTCCGAGCACCTACGCCTAGGCGCTATAATATTTTTTGTTTCCAAGCACAGGACGTACGTTTAATTAATTAATAATACCTTTATAGTCATTAATAGGCAATGGTCAAATTACATATTGTCATAGTTAATTGTTTAACGAAATATGGTAGTATTCTTCATGTTGCATATTAAAAGTCTTTACGTAAGAAAGCGCGACATTTTTTCCGCATATACATAACGTAATATGTGATTAATGTTATTTTTATTTTTTTTTTCAAAAAATATTGCTCAATAAACATTAATGTAAATAAGTTTGCATTCGGCTGATGTAATTGGCAATAAATTTTTCTTTTCTTATTAAACCTATATTTATAATATTTTTATTTTCCCATCGGTTATCTCGGCAACGATGGCTCTGAACAAGGTATATTGGCATCGATATAGCGTCGAATATAATGATGCAATTCATTCAGTGAATTAATTTTAGAAGGAAATATAATTTTTCCGTCTTTTCAAAGCTTCTTGATCAAATGGAAGGGCGATTGTTCTCGGGAATATAGAGGCTATATGTACTTTCTTTACAAACTTGCTAAAACAGAATAACAAATGAAAAATCCATTCAACTCTTACATTGAACAAATCGTTTTTTTTGTTAAAGATTTCATTTTAAAATTTATTTCATTCGAAATGCAATCAATATATCGCCAGGAGGAAAATTTTCCAATTACAACATTCTACTATTATCTTTTATTACCGCCTGATACCTCGATAAATATTTTTCGTTATATAACGTAAGACTTTAAACTAATCAATATACACGAATGTGCTTGTCAATTACTTAATGAGTATTAATGCACCGTTCGTTAAGCTTAGATCAATGTGGAGTAAACGTTTAGATGATTTTCAATTTTTTTTTGATGGCGTTAAAATTATTTTATCACAGTTTGAAAATGCTGGCGCAGGAAGCTCCATCCTCCGTTTCAACAAATAACATTAACCGATTTTTGTTATTCGGATAGGATACAATTATGGAAACAACGAAGTCTTATTGAAAATTGCGGAATTTTTCCTACGCCGGTGAATTATTATTTTTTATCAACGTACGTTTCTTACATTTAAGTGAACGACTGAACTCTTTCTAAAATATGAGTTTCCGAGGGATGAAAAAAAAAAAAAAATTGCCGGATCAACAATGGCCTCTATTGTCAGAAAGAACCTCATGAGTGGTCGATTTTCTTTTCTCGGAACCAATTCATCTCCTTGTGCTCTATGTTCATTTCGCCAATATAGATATTATAATTTCAAGAGCAGAGTACGCAATTATTGCTCTGACATACTGTTTTAATTGCTCATCCTCGTACGAGAAGACGAAGAGAGGGGGAGGTGGCTACAATAAAAAAAAAATGTATATATATATATATACGACATAAAAAATATATAGTATATATGTATATATATATATATATATATATATATATATATATATATATATTCGAGATTAAAAAATTTCCACTGTACATTAATTAACCCTATAATTTTATAATAATCGGCGATTATGTATACATCGTATGTTATTACTATATATATATATATATATATATATATATATATATATATATATATATATTCCTATACAGATTTCATTGCTAGCCCAAACATAACTTAGACATGTGCACTCGCACGCGCGCGCCTTTCAACACTTATTCATGAAGTTGTAAGCTTGCTAAATGAAAATTGATTTGATATATGCACGAGATAAGAAAGTAATTAGCTATAATTAATATATTTAATTTATTTTCACATACACGCCCAAATTATATAAGAGGCACGCGCGAACATAGTCAATATATATCGTATAATATCGTGTTTCTACAAATGCAAAACTTGTTAATTAACGTTATAAATGACGTAATTGAATATAGGCATGGGTATAAATAAATTCAATTTTTGTTAAACGTCATAATGATTATTATTGAGTCGTTTAATTCGTCGTAAATTGATCTGAGGACAAAAGAAAAATTTACGAAGGCAATAAAATCAAACGAAGAATAACTTTTTATTATGTTGATGAACTTTTTGCTCCTGGATCAATTCTGCTGCATTTATTGTTGAAGCTATAATTTCTACGGGGATCTTGAAATGAGTCAAAACATGAAAATAGAAATGGAACGTACATGCTTGGACGTTATATACGGTACATACATACATACATACGTGCTTTTGTCGAGCGACGACGTATTTCTATTGCTTGGAATGCCATAGCCTCGCTCAGGGGGGGGCGTTGACACCAAACAAAAGTATATATAGTCAATATAATCGTAACACTCTGTTAACAGTATGAGACACACATACACTTCCGTTGATCCTAATAGTGGCCGACTTTATTGACTTGGATTCCGTTACGTTAAATCGTTTCAATTTTTCTCCGACGTTTCTCAAAGCTCGCGCCGGTATTTTCGAATCAATCGCGCAGAATCGGCTAATGTGCTTTTTTTTTTTACTTTATTCACTTTTGCCACCTTCACAGGTAAGATTTACTGTCCGACGCGCATGGCCATTGCGCCAAATTCATTTTTTTTCTCTACATTTATTCAGAAATTTTCAGGGAAAAAAGTCAGTGAAAGAACGAACATTGACCAAGGGAGATCTTAAAAGATCGCTCCGATTAGAAAATCGATAAAAATATATTTCGAAAACATTTTATTGCCGAAAGCGCATTGTTGTTAATTATTTTATATAAGCCAAGGTCAATATGTATGGCGAGCTTAACACTCGTTAAGGTGATAACAAAGTTAAATGAACGATGGCAAAGGAGATATTCTGATTAACTAATAATGATCTGGAATTGAATCTTTGACAGGTCCTTTGAGATCATTCGATGGCCAGTTTTATTTTTTTTCCTTTTCTAATAATTGGAAAGCTCAACTAAAATTAATAACGTATATAGTCAATAATTCATGACTATTTCGATGTAACGAATACCTGTGTCAGCTGCATTGTGAATAGAATTTAAGGTAATAATAAAATTTTTATCAAACAAATAATATATGAGAACAAAAAATCATAATGCATATGAATAAATCACGTACGTATAAATCACACTATTAAACTCACATCACAAATCATGATAAAATTAAAAGACATAGTTATTATATTAAAAATAAATATTACCATTGTCAGATTATTTTCTCTTATTCCACTTATCCTACACTGCTTGTATACTTTAAACATTTTTTTTTTTTTTATTATACTACTTTATGAGACGTCAAATAATCTCCCGATTCGTTATCCGGATAAATAAATAAATAAATCATATAATCCGACGATTTTCTGTATCAAATAATAAAATTAGCAGTGTTCGAGGTGACGCGCCCTCTTTCACTTCCCAACAGCGCAATACTTCCGACTTTTTTAACAGCAATTTCGCCCGAGTCCATCTCATTTATAATATCGTTACCTTTATACACTTGTCTGAAATCATCGAATTAAAAGCATCGCGTTATAACGACTTCCGACGGAATTGAACAACGAGCGCGACAAGATTAATCGCGTTGGCTTTTCAAGTAAATTAATATTTCTTTAATTAACGATAAAAGGAAGAAAGAAAAATTATACGACGTTGTTAATGCGACGCTATAACCTTTATACTACGGAGGCTGCTGAATGTGTAAACCAATCGTGCTCGGCGCGACGTTGAAATTCAAAGCGTGAAATAATACGGCGTATAATGACGCAATAAATATGGTGTTAATCGATTTGGCAATAAGTCAGGCATTTATTAAAAGATCGGATTTGTGTAATAATTCATAATCATATAAAATACATAGTCACTTTATTGTTAATTGATTATACAAGCACAGAATAATGAGCGAACTCGTGTTTATTGACTACTAACACTTACAAGTTTAATGATTAAACAATTATTAAAAGTTATGCGTTATAATCTCTCTCTCTCTCTCTCTCTCTCTCTCTCTCTCAGCCCCGTGTATGAATGAGAAAGCCCTCCTTGAATTCAATTAAAAAAAAAAAAAAATTAATATTCATATTTCGATGGATTCCAACAGTCCGAGCTAGATGGACGCTCGTACATTCAACAGTATAACATAACAACTCTCCGAACCTCTGTTCGAGTCCTCCGAGCGATCCAAGTTCATTGAGGATTACGTCGAGGCATCTAGTTCGATTATGAAAATCGCTCTGCCGGAAACGATGCAAAGAAACCTTTTTATTATTATTATTATTATTATTATTATTATTATTATTATTATTATTATTATTATTATTACGCGAAGGATGTACAAATGCGTGCGCAAGCGCGCCTTCGAGTGCTATTATTGTTAAACTAGATATATGTTGCTATGTTGTTAAACTAATACGAGTGTGCGACGAGTAGTTTTGCGAATGGCTCGAGAGCTCGATCGAGGAATTGTTGAGCTCGGAGCTCGCGAAAAATCCCCAGTCGAAAATCGAAGGACGGCGACGCGCGCGCAAAAGTGCCCGAAGCGTCGTTTCTACCTGGCCGGTTCTCGCCTTGCATTCCGCACAGATCTGTCCTATGATATCGCCGCGTGCGTTGCACGCATTAACGGACGCTTAGGGGGGCGGGGCGCGGTTTTTGAAAAGTCCCGCGCGCGCGCGCGCGCCAATAATAATGCGCGGAACGAGAACGAGATCTCCGCGAGCTCGGGGTCTCGAACCCCCCCCCCCCTTCCTCGCGCCGCCGAGATTTCATTGACGATAAATTAATGGCCAATTAAAAGCAATTCGTCCGCCCGGCACGATCGAGCGCTCGCGCCGCGTAGCTCGCGCGCGTGTATCTGTATACACGAAGGCGTGCGTATGAACAGGCAACGCGCGCGCAGTAACCGAAACACATATGCGCATACGGGGACACACGCGCGCATGCGAGCGTATAGACACAAGCGCACGTTTCTGAGGTCTCTCCGGCCGATGGGGCGAGCTCGGAATTTTACGAGGTCTCGCCGAGAGCGAGAGCCCGCAAATATAAAAGCGAGAGGGAGATAGAGAGAGAGAGAGAGAGAGAGAGAGAGAGAGAGAGAGAGAGAGAGAGAGAGAGAGAGAGAGAGAGAGAGAGAGAGAGAGAGCGAAAGAGAGGGAGAGAAGGGAGGGGCTATCTTTTCCTCTCCTCCTCTCTGCCTCTATCCCATCAAATTGCCCAGATGCGCTTAACGCGCCTCTCGGTGTCTTAAACGCGGTATTATATATATATATATATATATATATATATATATATATATATATATGCTCTTCATTCGCGTTTTTATTTGCCGTAAAAAGCCCTTTGTATATACCTCTCTTTTGCCTACACACGCACACGCACACACGCACACACACACGCGCGCACACACACACACACACACACACACACACACACACACACACACACACACACACACAAAACGCACTCTTACACAAACTTGTCTTTCTCTTTGATAGGCTTGTGTTAGCGCGCGCGTTAGTAGTGTGTATATAATGTGCCGTCGTGCGTTTGTTCACGCGCGGTTTGCGCGAGCACGCACGCACACACACACACACACACAGATGTGTATATATATTATATGTTGCGCGTTATATATACGGAGGAAAGCTCGGCTTATCTTTCTTTTCGCCCTCCCTGTCCCCTCCCACGCCTACGCCCGAGCTGTCTCGTAAAAAAAGTCGTTATTAGAGCGTTGCACGACGTGCGGCTCGCCGTATAACGAGGAGAGAGTATGAGCTGCACACAGCAGCGCGCGCTAAAGCATCGGCCCTTTCGACGATTCCAGCCTCGTCTTCCTCCTCCGCCGCCTCTACCATCCGCCTACCTCGTGCACTTTCAGCCTTTCTCTCACTTTGGCTAGCTTTTACTCGCTCTTTGTCTTCTCTCGTCGTGCCGGCCCTGACGCCAGAGATTTTTCTCTTCCCTCGCAGCTTACCCTCTCATATATACTCTTAATCTGGCCGCGTACACACACACACACACACACACACACACACGTGCATACATCTCTCTCTCTCTCTTCCTCTCTGTGCGCGCGCGTGCGTCTGGACGCTGCTCCTTCTCTCGCTTTTTCTCTTTTTTCGGCTTACACACGCTTATGCGTGTATGTATATATATATATATATATATATATATATATATACCAGCTGCTGCTGCTGATGCTGCCGCCCTCCTTTTTTCTCTTCTTTTATTTTGTCAACCCACCCACTCTCGCGCTGCGCTCATCCTTTGTTCCGTTTTCTCTCATCCTCCCTCCCTCTCTCTCTCTCTCTCTCTCTCTCTCTCTCTCTCATTCTCAGGGCAAGCGAATGCATTGCCCGCGCCACGGCCGTGGCCGCGAGGCATATTCGCGAGGCATTGGCCCCCCGACCGACCGAACGACCGAGCGACCGGACCCATCTCAGCTCGCGCGAACGCGCATCAGGGAGTTATTGGCATCGCGCGGAATCTTGGACGATCGATGCTGAATTTTCGCTCGGCGAGTTTCGCGCAGATCTGCAGCGGCTGCCGAATTCTATGCACCGCGTATTTAGGGCCTCCGGATTCCGAGCGGAGTCGAGTCTGGTCAAGAAAGTGCAAGGCCACTTGGGGGAATTTTGCTTCATTTGCTTTTACTTCGCGCGAAAATTAAAGAAAAAGAATAGGATCGAAAGATATGTCTGTAACATTTTTTAATATGTTGATTATTTTTAACAATTTGATGAATTAGTAGCTCTGATAGCCTGGTTTCCCTTTGTTTTGGGCCTAAGAAGCCAAGGTGAAAGAGGGATTGAAATTGATACAATAGGAATTATTTATCATGAAATGTGAAATCTGTATAGAGACATAATTAAAACTTAATAGCGGTGATTTTAATCAACATTGTACTTTTAATTTTCTAGATTAATTTGGATTTATTTAGATCCTATTTTCGTTTACTATTTTAATATTCACCTTCAATTACTAATCTTAGTTCGTATTGATATCATTGCATCTGATATTGTAATAAACTCGAATTTAAGATTTTGGATCTGAAAAATAATAATTCAATACATTCTTATAATGTGAATTATTTGAATACTGTCGTAGATCAATTATGTCATCTGTAAATTCCTTAACGGCATTTTTCCATACATTGATCCCTCTCCCCCTTTGTAACGATGCAGAACGTTTATCATCACCCAGTTACGAAATTACCTAACGCTAATCTGATTGATAATTCGAGCAGTCAATGTGAAATACGGATTCTTTGGAGAAATCATAACATTAATAGGTATAGTGGACCTTCATCTCTGTTGCCAGAAATGGCACGTCTGTAGTTGAAAGCAGTGAAAGTTGTCCAATGAAGATAGGAGTCGCCTTATTTATAGAATAGGGAGCTACAGTAGCCTAATACTGTCTAGTGGAATAGGCTGGATTGTAAGAATGGTTACTTCCGCGGTCGCTATGAATATGATTAGAAGAAATATTTGTGGTAGCGCATTGTCTTTTACCATCAGAATACCCATTAACCGATGAAGGTTTGGTATGTGGATGCATTAACTCGCACAGTTCCTATACAGGAAGGAGGTCAATGATCACGGATAAATTTACCAAAATGGCGAAACACTGTCAATGATTAGGACGGTTTATACAAACAAAATTTCTCTATATATGGTCGCACAAGGTCGACTAATATAGAGTTTTCGAATCATTTAAAAAAAAAAACAGCCACAGCAGAAATAGACACATTTGTAATTATGGATTCCAAGTAAGGTGAGTCAGATAATTTGGTACTTATACATGTGTCGATCATATCATATATCCTATCAACCGCCAACTAATATAAACTGAAAAATAAGAAAGTAGATATCATATGCCTGAAGTCAAAATTAATATGAGTGAGCCATAGAAGGATGGATGTTGAGGGAACAGGAAAGGAAGAGGAAATAATGAGACGTGGTGGATGCTACTTCACCTACTGCACGTAAGAGCAGAATATAGACATGTAAAGCCAACTCTCGTAGTTTTCACTCTTCCCGATGATGCAGGAACTCTTACCTTAAGACCTCCATTAACGAACAAAGTCGAGTATATAAGACTATGGTAGATATAATGATTTACTATTGGGAAGACGATTATGTGCCAAATAAGCAGAAAAACTTTTCCTGTATGACTCTACTATTTAAATGTACAAAAATACTCATATTGATAAGCTATTATTATTATTATTATTATTATTATTATTAAGTGGATTACTAACTTTACTAACATAGAATAAATACTTTTAATATTTTTTATTTTTTATTTTACTTATTATTGTATTTTTATTTTTAATTTTCTGATATAATTTATTGTAGTAATAAGTTTTATTTCTACGGGGGTGATCATAAACAAGGACAGTCTGACTGTCATTATTTTAGCTAATAAATGATATTATAAAGACTGTAAGACCGATAAAAATATTTATTAATTTAATTCAGAACAGTCGACATAAGTACAATTTTTAATTTTAAAGCATATACATGAGAGAAATACATAATTAAGACTTTTCTCTGAAGACTGAAAGCATTTCTGTTGGCTATATATTTGAATATATCTATGAAACTTTTAATATAATTATAATATAATTATAAAGTATTATTTATTAGTATAATAAGATGATTAAAAGGAACTGCTTTGATCTTTAATCAATTGAATTTAAGTTAGTTGTTTATTTCCGATTGAGGTTGCACTTTAACTAAATTTGTAGAAAAATGAACATAAGCTGAAGATGATCACATGAAAAATGCGCATAGATGATTCACAGCATCAAACCAAAATTTTGTAGAATTATCCGAATCCTGAATAATATCTTTAATGTAGTAGAAAAAAGGAGGTGATCTGTACCAAGCATTATGGAGTATTACAAAAAAAATTAACACTAGGCTTATTTGCAATCGTAATCACTGGTTTTATAAAGGTAAGATCCAAATCATTTAAATACTAGGATAATACAACCAACTGGAAGAAGTTTTCTCAATAGGAGTTTTCTCAAAGAGACCTTTTGTTATGGTTTAGACCAAAGCGAGTTTAAGTATTCGTCAAAATATTCTTAGACTTTTAAAACTGTAGTTAGATAATTTTCTCTAAATCCTTCACGATAACAGAAAGAAATGATATAGACTGGATATCCATAAGATCTTTAGGAGCTCAATATTTTTTAACAGGTAACATTACCTTTTTTTACAGAGCTCGGAAAAGTGAAAGGACTATTGAAGTATTAAAAATATTATCTGCCGATAAAGGGCACCACCGAACAAATAAATTTCTCTTAAGAATCATCTATACCCTTTACTTAACAAGAGAAAAAAAAACTTTAATGACTTTCAAAATTATCAATGAAGAAAAGGTAAGAGTCTCATCGGTTAGAGTATCAAACTATTCAAGAATGTTCACAAACTTAAAGATCAAAAGATTCTTGGAATCAAATAAGCTTGTTGGAAACTTTCACCATGTTAAATCATTAACAAAACCAAAGAAAGGGATGAAAAAGTTAGTTCTTACAAATGGAGTAAGTCTCGTTTGGTTACAAATTTTTCTGATATTCGTTCTCAACATAGTCATCAGATTCCTTAAAACTTAATATTAATACCTACGAGCATCAGTTCATTTCATAAAAAAAAGATGAAAGTACACATGTAAGGTCGCATCGGAAACATAATCAAGCTACTCGTTTTCAGCGCGTCCGCAAAAAGAGTCACAATATCGGAATCATCTCGCATAAATAAATTCTGAAGTAGGTTCAAATCAGCAATGAAAAATCACCTCTTCGATCTCGATTAGATTCTTAAGCTTTATGTTAATTTATTTTTTGGAGTCCTAAATACATCTATAGTTGGAAGTTTCACGTATGGGTGTATTTAAGGGATGACTGGCTTGAGTGTCCTGATTACTGAGCGAGTCTAACTTTTAGTTCATTGGCTGATAGATTTAACGCCAATGTTTGTTATTTGTATCAAAGTATTGTCTGATCTAATCGATATCTAGATAAACGTATGACATTTAAACATTAACATTGTTGAAAAGATTGACCTACTGTGATATTTTATGGTATTATTAGTACTTATAGTGCTTTTACTTTTTGAAGAAATATCATATAAAACTAATGCTCTTTTTGACTATTTATAAATAATGCATTGAGTCACTTTATCATATTATACAAACAAACACACATCACACATCTCTCTCTCTCTCTCTCTCTCTCTCTCTCTCTCTTTCTCTACCATCCTTTTATCCAGCAGACAGATTAATCACCATCCAGAGTGTGCAGCTCCTAAGAAAGGAAATGCGTGCACGCATGTTCCTTATCAAAAAGACGTATATTACGCTCCGTATATGCTTTAGTTCAGAGGGTGAGAGAGAGAGAGAGAGAGATTGATATAGACTGCAACGTTTATACAACGCGCCAGGTATATAAGAGCTCATCGCTCTTACATATATAGCTCGAAAGTAATGCACCTATACGTCTGTTGTACCTGAGTACACAATCGACTCGATGGCGCGGGGACTGGGCGGGAGGGAGAGGGGGCATTCGAGCATCGCTCGGCTATATACGTATTACACATTCAACCTCTCGGCAAAGGGGGAGGGGGGGGAGTGCCGGGGGACAATAGCGTGGCGTCTTAATTTTCATTGTGTGCCACGACGATAGGAGGGGGGGGGAGGGCGGAAGGTCGAAGGCCCCGCGACGCAGCCGTTCACCCGCGCATTTGCTTTACACGGGCAAAAGAGCCGGTGCGCCGGGCTGCTCTCAAATTCGTCCGTTGCAAGAGAGGCGAATAGGCTGGGCTGTGTCGCACGTGTGGGTCGGCGCGCGCCCCGTCGTCTCGTGACGCGATTTTTCCGCATCGCGGGCGAGGTCATCGGCCTCTTCGAGGTACTGTCTATAGTTCGCGTCCTGCGGCGCGAAGATTTTTTTTTTTATTTTTTTCTTTTGTTTTGTTTTTTGTTTTTTTTTTTTTTTAAAGAAATCAATAGGCGCGACGAGCGTACATTGTCTTCATTGATCCGACGAAGCGCTGGCGTTTCTGGAATTTTTATCGTTCTTCGATTCGAACAGTAGCTAAACGTATTCCTTTTTTAATTTACGATTGTTAAGAGAATGAATAATAGTGAAAATATCCGTCGTGCGGCGGATGGATTCCAACCTGACGTAAAAAAGATTTATAATAGATCCAAGGATTTGTAATGTTTGGCTATTTTTCCAGTAAAATATCGACAATTCACAATATAGGGCGGCACGCCCTACGGAAAGAGGTGACTCAACGAGACAAATTTTTGTATCATTATATTTTTTATAATAATTTTGCTTTCCTGAAAATGTTTATTAGGTACATCGGTTACATTGATCAATCAGAAGTAGGATTTAACTATTTAACACGAGTATCATAAATGGTTTTTAATAGGCTACTATACTTTTTATGTCGAATACTGAAAGAAGAAAAAATTATACATGTAGATATGCATTCACAATCCGGCTCAAAATCGCAGATAGATATCTATTCGGTAGGTTGAAAGTGTCTATTTAGTAATAGCAAATTAAGACGACGAATTTCATTTGATTACGATGTTAGCTCGAATTTACCAACGCTAAAACTATCTTGTTTTGCCAGACAAACTTTAAGGTTGCCTTGAAATTAGCCGATATTTTCCAGGTCATTAGAAGATCATTGTGGGTCATAATTTGGCCGCATACTCAGCGCTAAAATTTATGCTCTCTTTTATAATCAAAAATAGGGTCTACCGTTTCAAAAAAAAATTTAAAGTTGACCTTGAAAAATGATAATCAATGACAAGTCCAACTTTGGTATTTTGACTTTCAACCCTCCCTCCTCCCCCCGCAAAGTGTTTACTTATTGTTGCATATTTATAAGTGCTGCGGAACATTACCAACGCCCTGTATAAAAATCCTGTATCCAAAAATTTTCGTCATACTAATACATCGTCTGACTATATTTGATACACACACACACACACACACACACACACACAAGGGAGAGTCTTGAAAGTATTAGAGTCAAGTAAATTAGATAATATTTATTATTCTTTATTAAATTGATTGGTTTTGAACATTTTATGTAGGGGGGGAGGGATTTTATATTTAATTTACTAAATTTAGTAGTGGGGATAGGGTATATAGGGATTAGAATGTAAGGTTCAGTTTAGTCCCTGATGAGGAGCCGTAGCGAGCTCGAAACGTTGGACAACCTCATTTAATCTTCAATTGGGTAAAGGTGATGGGGACAATCAGATTTCACTTCACTAATAAAGGATTTTTTTCAGCTAATATATTTTTATATCAGATTAGTCTACGGGGGTGATTTTAAACAAGAACAGTCTGACTGTCATTATAATTTTCAATTAATTATATGTTGATATGTATTAGTATTGATATAAATATGTATTGATATTATTATGTATTAATTTTATATTATTTAATTGGACTGTAAGACCAATAAAAATATCTATCAATTTGTATATATATATATATATATATATATATATATATATATATATATACACACACCATAGATATATCAAAGTATTTCAACAATCGCGAGTCCGCCGCGGGTCGAATCGAGAGCGCGGGGCAGGCGAACGAACTTTGCGCGAGGGGCGCTGCTCTTGCGCGTATACAGTCCGCGTCCCGGGGATTGTTTCCCCGGCGATGCGAGAAAGCGAGCTCTGCTGCAGTCCCGCGTCCCCGTCCCTTCCATAGGGTCGCGACACCTGGCGTACGCGCGCGCGCGCGCACACCCCGGCGAACTATCTATCTATTTATATATATATATATATATATATATGGTCGCAATCGCATCGGGTCGGCGTCTCGCCCGGCGTTCAATGCGGTGCGCTGCAGCAGTCGGCGAGGGCGGCTACCTTATATATATATATATATACGTGTGTGTGTGTGTGTGTGCTCGCGAGAGCGGTGCCCTTTTCGCGCTGCGCAACGCCCATCACGGCGGGCAGTGCTCCGAGCGCACTGCGTTAGATACTGCTCCTTCTCTCTTTCACCCTCCCTCCCTCCCTCTCTTTCTCTCTCTCCCTCCCTTTTTCGCCGCACTGCTTTTTATCCCCGTATATGTATATATGTATCGGCATCCGTTCTCAAGATGCGGCTTTTCTTTCTGTTGCGCTTATATGTGCCGCAGTGCACCTATGTAGCGCTATATACGGGATTCGCCGCGATCAATCGGCTTGAGATATTATTGAATGACGCGATGGGCAACCGTTACACATTTTTTTTCTCTCCTTCTACTCATTCTTTATTTAAAATAACGTGTACACATTACGACCGTCTCGTTTGCGAGATTTCTCCTTTTATTAACAATTTCACGAGCGACTTGTGTTAAAAATTATTTAAGTACTGTTGAAACATACCGTTTAAAAAACGATCATGCTTTCAATTGGCGGAAGAAAATGTTTAAAACCTAGAGTTTAATAGGACGATCCCTTGTTATATAAAACTAGATTTACACGTCGAAATTCATTCCTTGGTTTATGAAACGCCTTGTCTAATCAAAATAGCAATTGTATTGTTATCTATATGGGATCTCTGTTAAATATCGTTTTTTCAGCGCTAGCAATCTCTCCTTTATGCTTAATTAATAAAATTAATGAAATTATTTTTATTCATATCTATTCTATAAAAATTATAGTTATTTAATAAAAAAGTTGAAACATGTCTTTGCTAGCGCTGAAAAAATCTCTTATGTTATTATACAATAGAATTTTTTTTATTCAATTCATAGCGAACTATTTAATCAATCTATCTCTTTAATATATATATATAATATATATATATATATATATATATATATATATCATATATATATACTACATTTTATCTTTTAAAACTTACTTATTTTATATTTTGTAATTTGCCAGGATTATGTATTAAATTGTTGTCTGTATCAATAGAAGGTAATTTTTATTTAAACTATGTAGGTACTATTACTTATTTAGTCAATCTGATATTTGAACCACATACGTCACCAAATGATACAGTCAATCATTTGACAATAAAATACTAATACAATAATTAATATTGTAATTAATTAAATATGTTGACCAGCGGGATAGTCTTTCATTATCCCTATTGGTAAACTAAATGTTGTGACAAGTTTCAATCTATCTGTTTTCAATTCGCTCTTAACGTAAAATGCATACCCCTCTCTACACATATGGATCATAATAATATATATACATATTTTTTTTTTTTGAAATAATGATCCTATAAATTGTTTTTTTAATACATTTGTTTCCTCAGTAGGCTATGATATATTTTCAAGAATTTCAAATGAGCGAACAGAAATACAAAAAAAAAAAAAAAACGAAAATTTGGACATATATTTGATTACTAAGTTTACGCATCGGTTTTTATTTGCGAGACCAGCCTCTCTCCGCCCCAGGAGAGAAACGAAAATTAATTTTTCATCAATTCCGCTAATTAAGCATATAAACTTATTGCTATATACTTCACTCGCAGGTTATTGACCCATCTTTCCGCGTGCCGCAACGGTTAATGACTCCGGGGCGTTCCAATGCATATACATACATACATACATACTTACTTACTTACTTACTTACATAGTTACATATATACATATACAGATACATGGATATATATATATATATATATATCGATCGATAAACGGCTCATCGTGTTCTCTTGAAATAAAAGCGCGCCCGCACGCTGGTAGCGTTCGATCGCGGAAAAGGGGGAACCGACCAGAGAAACTATACAATGCATAGCCGTCGCCCCGACGCACTTTGTCAGTGGCTAACCTCCTCGCCACCTTCACCCCACCCTCTTTCTTACCACACTTTCAGTCTGAATCTGTACGGATCTCTGCTATATTATATATATATATATATATATATATATATATATATATATATATATATATACAGCAACATCCGCGCTTAAGCTCTAGCGACCCCTCCCAAAAGCTCCATCATCAGCTCAGTGCGCGGTCGTCGTCATTTATATATCCGATTCGTCCGTAAGAATTTTGCATGGCATGTATACATGCATGTGTCTCCTCATGTCTATAAAAATTTTCGCGGCGCCTATATTATATATAATAGGAGACGGCGGGGTCAGAGAGAGCAAGAGAGAGAGAGAGAGAGAGCGAGAGAGAGAGAGAGAGAGAGAGAAAGAGAGTGAGTGCGAGGGTTGAGGAGGGGGAGAGATCCATAGTTCGCACTGCACTCCACTGTGCGTATTTATTTTTAGCCGCTCGCGTCTATATATATATATATATATATATATATATATATATATATATATATATATACATACATACGTGCCCCGACGCAACAGCAGACGGCGAAGGATTTCTCTAGAGCGGTTACCTCCAGGCGCGGGCGGACGCACTGTAGCGGAGCAGCGCGCGGCGACTCCTCGCCCGCAGCTGGCTGGAGCGGAGGGGTTGGGAGTTGGGGGAGGAGTGAGACAATCGAAGACGAGCAGCACACAAGGCGTACAGCGCGATCGTCCTCTGCTTATAAAACTTATATGTATATATATATATATATGTGTATATATATATATATATGTGTGTGTGTGTGTATATATATATATGTATATATGTATATATAACGTATTAACAAATGCGAGTCGCGCGCGCGCGTGCGCAATTCCATACACGAAACGAACTGTTCGCCTTGTCGCATCGGGATGTATTGTATTTATATTGTTATGAATCGCTCCCGGTTGGATTGTAGCGCGTTCTATCCGGTTTTCCCATGAGTGAGAGAAACAGAGCGAGAGAGAGAGAGGCGGTCGAATTGGGTGTTATGTCATTTATAGCTGTAACAAATTTTACTAATTTTATGAACACGATTGTGACGTTGGAAAAAATCATTCTGTATATTAAAAAAGTTAAGCAATGGCAGTTGATTGTTATTAGAAATTCATCAATTCAAAGTTGAAATGAATATGAATAATGCTCCCATTGAAGTTCAAGATGATAATCGAATCGGATGTGTAATTAAAAGATAAAATTTTTGAGTATTTCGATTGAAATGACTTATTTAAGTTATATATATATATATATATATATATATATATATATATATATATATTTATATAAATATATAATAAATTTTGTTTTTGGTAAAATTTTTTGGTAATATGTTAATGTCGTTTTTCATTTGAATAATAGGAGGACATGTACGTTTTTCCCTCACAAATGTGTATTCCGTATATGATTTGTAAAAGTCAATCCTAAATTTCTTTCACAATTATTAATTGTTATGTTAATAATCAACGCATAAGTCACGAATATATAGGTAAGAACAAAGAAATTGCGCTAAATGCTTGCAATATTTACAAACAATAATACATATATATATATATATATATATATATATATATATATATATGTATTATGAATATTATATTTTATAGAATAAAATATTAGACAAAATTTACAACAATCATGAAACATACATTTTAAATACGGCTTCTACAGGGAAATTGTGTATTTTCGTGTACGGGCGGTCGAATACGATATCCAGGTATGACAGAACGATTTCTCTCGAGGGTTTCGTGTTCGGATTGTTGAAGAATACAATACGATGTCCAGGCGCTACGTGTTTGGACAGTAGAATACGATGCCCGGGTATGACGGGACGACTTCTACAGGGAGATTAGTATTCTGTCAGCCGAAGAACAAAATCCCCGTAGATGTCGTCCCCGGATACCTGGACATCGTATTCCAACTTCCCAATACGAAAATCTCTATAGCAGTCGCGCTGAGACATATCCTATCGTCCGAGGATGAAACTCTCCGTAGAAGTCGTCTCGAGGCACTTGGACATATTTTTATACCGTTCGAACTAGATAGTACAATTTACCCCTTAGAAGCCGTATTTGTTACAAGACATATATTAATCTATTGATTGGACGAGACAATCACGTCATCCGACGACGAATGATAAATATGTCCAGCGACTTATTATTATGTCAAGGTTGTTTTCTATTAAATAAACATTATTATCTATAATGTAACTATATTAATAACGTAGAAAAGTATTCATTTAAATTAATCGGAAAAAAGCGTAATTTATATAATTTATTTCAGCAGAATGTTAAAATGTCTCATTATTGTTAAATTAATATGAAAATGAAGCATGTTTGTAAAAATTCTGTTAAAATTTGTATGGCAATGCGAATGACAGACGGAGATTTAAAATTATAAATGAATTAATTTAAATTGATCCTTCCTTGAAAAAGACAAGTTTATTAACGAAAATTTGAGGAATTTTTTTTGGCGACTCTTTACGTGCGAAGCATCAGGCTTGCTTCTTAGTCGTTACGTCGTACGACCAGGTAGATGCAAATCCATCTGGGGCCGTTATAGACCCCGTGGAATGTAATTCCTTGTAAACGAAGTTGTCATGATCGTTGGACGACCACGAGTGCATCAAAATATATTGGAAAATTTTATTAATAAATGAAATGCATTGATTTTAGTAATTATATAACCTTATGTGAAATTAAAAAAAAAAAAGAAATATAAAAAGAAAATAAAAAGGTAAATAAAATGAAATTGAAAAAATTCATATCAACTGTTAAAAAAAAGGAAGTTTTATATTTTCAAATCAAATGTTTATAAAAGAAAAATAAAGTATTTATAAGCATCTGTTTTAAAAAACAAAAGAAATTTAAATGCATTGAAATTAATTTAATTGAAAGATGTTTCACAACCTTCATTTGTCATTTGTAGTATCCATAGAAACAATAATAAACAACGATCAGAGGTTACTTCGCCAGCTGATAAGGGGACTGGCCGATAGATTTTAATTAGCCTCCGATCGCGAACCACTTAGCATCATTTTTAATGTCATCATTTTTATAAATTACATTAATTTTAAAACTAACGTGTTTCCGTCTTCGTTGATCAACCTCAACTCCTATCCAGAACAGTGGTCCTAGTTCCAATATTCTCCCAAGTTGTAATTCGCCAAGACGCGTTGCGTGCAACGCTGCGTGCCGAAGCGAGCCTTTGTGCAACCAAGATAGAAATATATACATATATATATATATATATTGCATTTATCTCCGGAGAGCATATGATGTGACCAACAGAGTGAGCTATCGCGTAATACCTATAAGATTTTGATACTACTGAGCGGCTTGTCGGTTGCGGATTTATCGGTACAATTGCATGCATCGAGTAAGCGAGAGCGAAAACGAGACGGTGAGAGGGCGTGAGCGCTTGGCTCTCAAATCATTGAATAAAATTTTATACATCGTTAATGGCGTTCAGTAGGTTAGTTATAGCGTTGCCCCATTGTCGTGTCCTCCTCAACCGAACGTATTATCGTTTCGAAAAATGTAATTTCAGTCCTGAAAAACTCTTCGATCGTTGACGAATCCGCGACGTTCCTCGATAGTTTTTGGATAAAGTCAATCAAAGCCAAATAATGCACAAATTCATTCGTGTCGGTATAGCACAATTGACTTGGTTAGACAAAAATTTATTAATATAGCACAAATTTATTATACATAAAGACTAAGCTCGAGTTGTTGCGGCGCCGATTTAAATCCATTTTCGCAGTTACGATCGAGTCCGAAGGTAACGGGAAGAGACGAGAAGCGCGGTTAAAGCAATAGAACGAGGCTCGACTTCAACAGATTTGCCGTACATTACAACTGTTATAAAATGGCTAGTTCGGTTAATTAAAAATTTAATCTATTTATTACTACCATATATATATATATATATATATATATATATATATATATATATATATATGTTGAAATTACTTTTTAAAGCCGACATAATTTTTTCCTCTTCAAATTGAAGTACACATATAGCTCTGAATCATCGCTGTTCCATGAATCATTCGGTGAGACTTATAAAGGTGACTAAGGTGAGAAATGAGATTTCTCCGACCCTGTAATGCCGAATAAAAGAGATACCGAATAAATAATTTCCTATTTCATCGAGTATATATATATATATATATATATATGTATAAATTCTACTACACTCCTCTGCTTTGACTTGGCTTCAACTTCTTCGAACCGAGAGACCGCTTCCTTCGCGCCCGCGCCTTACAGCTATTGAAATTAAATAAGCAGGATATTGATGTACACGCACACACACGCGCGCGCGCGCGTACGTATGTACGTACGTACGTGCTTGTCAAAAGTCGCGCATCATTTAGAAGAGGAAGTCACCGCGAGCTTTGTAAGAGAGTCGACTAAACGGCTCCATTGACCATTTGTAAATAATCGACCGTACACACAGCCACACACAGATATATACACAGACACAGAGACACACACACACACACACCCGCTTTGTCTATATATTGGCTATTGGAATTTTAACTGATCGAAGTATTCCTCTACTCGTAAGAGATCGCCGCTAAAAATCTGAGCTCTTCCCTACGCCACCTTTACCATCCCAAACGTACAGCGTATTCAATAAACACCCGAAGTCGGTCGTCGACCGCGAGCGGTGTGGAAGGGAGAACTTCTCTCTGCCCCTCTCTCTCTCTCTCTCTCTCTCTCTCTCTCTCTGCCCCTCATTCCCTCTTCTCCCCCCCCATCTACCTATCTCTCGATATACACATATATTCGAGATTAGAGGCAACGACGAGGGAGCGTGGTCGGGCCTTTTTTTTAAAATTCGCCGCTTCGGGAGTTCCCGTCGCGGCGTTGCGCACGGCATGGCGGGCGCGGAGGGCGCGACGACGACGCCGCCGCCAGCCCGCGGGGACTTTGGCGGGTCCGGTCGGTCGACGCGTCGCGTCCCATCGTCGTCTTGGAGAATGCGCGCCGAGGCGTCCAATCGATCTCGCCGGCGGCGACGCGCGTACCGCATCAACAGCCAGTGAGAGACAGTTGTAGGTGTATATATGTATATATATATATATATATATATATATATATATATATATACATACATACAGATAAGAAATCATATATACATATAACCTTTCTGGATTTTTTCTTTTCACTCATTTGTGCACTGAAACGAGAATATTATGGGATCGGAGATACTTTGTATACTTTGTAAATTCGAGTCAGTATTAAAGTCGTTCGCATTCAGCACTCTGCCATGAAACGGTGATATTTTTTTACGATTACACACACACACACATGTCGTAAATAGTATACTACGAGGACAATGCGATGTAATCACAGATTAAAGTTAACGTTTAACGTATTAATAGGTGGGCAAATTTATTTTGCACGCATTAAAATTTAGGGCGTTACGTATCTAGAAAAAGAAGCAAAATCTCTGCTATCAAGTGAAGATTTTTCTTGTTTTAAAGCACAAAGTTAAAAATGGTTGCCCTATGAACGAAACTTTTATCGAACTCAAATAAATTCATCTTTGGATCTTTAATAAATACAATTGATTGCCAAGCACGACAAGGAATAATTCGAAAAAATTGCTACGTATAAGAAAATATTTACCTGACAATTGGAATTTTTTCTTTAGCGTTTACGACGCTCACGCGATTAAATAAAGCATTTTTGCCGGCTACGCCTCCGCTCGACCGGTGTTTTATGCACGCCAATAGCTCGTTGCGGATGTACGTGATAGAGGAGGATTGATTTTCCTTTGCCTTTATCTCTCTTTCTCTCTCTCCTCTCCCTCTCTCTCTCTCTGTCCCCCTCTTTTCCCTCTTCCTTTCTCTGAATTTGTTCGACTAGGAAGTCGATTTGCAGGATGCGTGTAATTCTGTTTGTCCTGGCACGTGTGTATGCATGCTTCGTAATGACGGTCTGCGTACTAGGTGCAAAACATATATTTTGTTCTTACAAAATGTTCTCTCGACAACTCAATTTTGTTCCAGCTTGAGACAAATGTTTGCTCTTACACTTTATGTCGTTAGGCATAGAAAAAAAAAACACAATGTTTCGTCGAAAAATTCCAAGTACAGATAAAAAAGTCATGTGTTTTCTGTTGATCTTATCAAACATAACGTACACGTGTCATGCGTTATTAAAAAATCATTTTGTCTTACAAGCGTGGCTCGATATTGTGCTTTAAAAGCGTCACGAATTAAGTACCGACTCGACGAACCTATATATAAATCCAAAACTACTCGTAACGATATCGATAAATTTTTTATTTGCAACGCCTCCATTATTATTGTCTAAGAACCGATAAAAACATTTTAGACGCACGCATAGAATCGATCCTCCCCGCCTCTGAACGCGAGCTTAAGAATGGCTGCGAAACGTGGGCGGAACGTCGATCCCTCGCCAAAATGTGTATTATAAGCGCGCCAGAGAGGCGCATGCAAATCAGGCGTGTCGTTATTATTTCTCGGGCGGTCGACCTCGCCACGTCCCGTCTACTGTGGATCGCGCCGTGTTTGCGGACGTAGGGAGATCGGCCGGCCCGTCATCTCGCTCCACGTCGCGTCGTCGAAGCCTCTTCGCGGTCCATACGCGTGCGCGCTACCGGCTCGCCGGACCGGTCCGTTTCTACTGGGAGTGTCATTTGAGGTGTTCTGCCTCGCGCAGCCACGGGGATGTATCGAGATTTTATAATCGTCATTTCGACTTTTGAACGTGAACGTAGGGCGGAGGGAGTGGTGTAATGGCCGAGATTATGGTATAAATGGATTGTTACTGATAAATCGTCAGTTTGGGAAAATCGTGGAAACGGAGACTATTTATCCGAAGCCTCGGATTGTTCGGCTTATTCTCAAAAAAAAAATTGGCTCGATTTTGTTAAAATTTCAAAATGTTTATTATAGCATTTGAATTCAACGCGTGCTTACATTTAATCAACGTGAGTTGCAAAATTACCGTCCGCGCCGAAATATGCCCTCGGCAATTCAAATACACAAATTACGGATTTTCCGTCCAGATGCGAGCAGAAAAAATCGTTTATTCGTTCGAAGGTCGAGCTCTGCCGGCTTATCCTCGGTCCGAGGCGCGCATCGATAAATCCGAATTGCCGCGATCGGTTCGGACGAGGGACCGACGCAGAAAATTGAACGATCAACTTTTCGAGCAACGATTTGTCCGCCGCGCGTTCGCGACGTTGCCGTTGAAAAGGTGGAAATGACGTTTGCGTAAGAAAAAAAAAGAAAAAAAAAAAAGAAAAACCCCCGACCACACGAGCAATCCATCGGCACTTGAGAAGATCGGCGAAAGTCTTCGAGCCCCCACCCCCCTCCCCGAGCTTAATCAGTTTCTCTTTGCTCCCCGATTACCATGTCTCTTCGCAGATCTTTTTTCTCTCCTACACAGTAGTTCCACTATTTCACACCACTCGTCGCTCTGTCCTCCTCGCCTTCTTCTCGCCGTTTTTTTCCTCGCCCGCGCACTTGCTAGGAGCTCTGTGTAGGCTGTCTATATGTGTGTGCGCGCGCGCGCGCGCATGTGTGTGTGTTAAACACACGTCCACCGCCGCGAGGGTCCACGCTTGCGCGAAATGCGCAACGCATACAATGCGTGCCAGCGGCTCCTCTCCCCCGCCCTTTCCTTCACACTTTGCCGCAAATTTACCTTCCACTTTTCCGTCCACGTAGGCGCCCGTCATTTTTCCTCCCCCTTTTCCTTGCCCACCGTTGCCCCGCCGTCTCTCTTTATCGTCCTCCTCGTTCCCAGGCGCTCCACCGATCTCGTTTATAAATGTCAAGGAGGTGCAGATTTGCGCGGGGGCTCTCCATTGCCGCGCGTGGAATGAATGATTTTAAATTATTCGCTCGGGCTTGGCGGGACGCTGATATAACACGGGAGGGGGGGCGTTGATGTGCATTTGAAAAATTAAAGTGCGCAGGTATTGCGTAGGCATATTTATATATATATATATATATATATATATATATATATATGTATATATATATAAGAACAGAAAAGCATTGTTAGTCGTCGTATTTCATTGAAAAATTTATAACAATGTAATAAATAACGTAGCTATATAAAGCTCATAAATTATAACAATAGCTGTGTGTGTGTGTGTTTTGTATTTGTCATATTATTTGCACTTCTCCGATCAATTTGATCTTATATCGCGCTATAATATCAACTACAAAGAATTAGATCATAATCATTTTTTAAACAGTCAAGCGAAGAATTACAGAAACAACTTTATGTTACTTTAACTACAAAAGATATATTATTAAATTAATTTGTGTATTTCAATATGCGTGTATATATATATATATATATATATATATATATATATATATATATATATACTTACAGTCTTGTAACCAGTCTTGTAACAGATGAATATTATTCTATTATAAAGTAATGCAATTATGACCATCAGACTGTCGTTATTTGTAATCACCGGCATAGAATAAAAAATGTTAAAATTACAATTAATGTTGTTAGCGAAGGAGAAAATTCGATTGTTACAAATACAATTGTATTATGACCTAATACTGTTATGATGTTAATCAGGCTATCCTTATTTAAACTAATAATACTAGTGAACGATAATTTGACCATTACAAATGAAATTATATTATAAAGAAATATAATTATAATGGCAATCAAATAAGTCTTTAAATTAATTAATTAGGCAATTAAAGGTATATCACTTATTATTACTTATACACGACTTTTTTTGAATTTATATGTATAAATAAATAAATAAATAAATATATATATATATATATATATATAATTTATTAAAGTTTTTGCAATGAAGCTCGGTACTGAAAATATAACTTATCGAACCAAAAGTCGGCGAAATGGCCACGGGCAACGCTCACGCAGAGTTAGGATCCCTGCACGAAGCGAATACTCGTTCGATTAATCAATTTCTTATACGTATATAAATATACGTAAGGTATACGTTTTGAACAAATCGATGACGGGAGTTATGCCTACATTATAACTTCTGCGACTTTTTATTCGCCTGTTTTATATCTCAGCGTTATCAGAGCTCTTTGAACGGACAGTACTACCAGTGAGGAAAATGTGAAAAGCATCGGCGTTATTTACGCAGATTTACCTGTACAGATAGGGGATAGACTTATATGTAGGGAATGTATTTCAGATTGATTGACACTTGAATCCTTGCTCGAACAGTCAATAACGACGATTTGTATTGTACAGAATCTTACATATAGAGCGAAGCATTAGTTTGTCTCTCATCCTTGCTGGTATTATCGGTAATTATTCCAAGATGCATCGAACAGCGAAACTCTTCAACGGCAATCCAATTAAAACTGTTCGACAAACGACATTATCATGCTTTGAATAATATTTTTATAACTTAAGCTGATTGTTTTGAATTTATGCTCTTATACATTCAAAATTCGTATGTAGGAGCAACTGTAATCTCGTTTACATCGTTCTGGCAATACGCATATTTCTCACCTTTTCCCAAGCACACGCCAATATTGCAATTAAATCGCATGTACATGGTTAGGGACAGATTTTACCGGCACTCCTGGCATTCGTGCAACGTAAAACGTCTCGTTTTCGTTCGAATGGTAGTTTATCGTACCTTCAACAATTTTCTGGGAAAGTGACAATCTGTTCTTCTAACGATGTCTACATAAAAGTGCATTTCCTTATAGTGGAACAGTTGGTCTTATCTAGTTGACAGTGAAAATCATCTGAAAATCATGTAAATAGAAATATTTATAAATGCCAAAAGGAATTTTATGGAGGATTTAATGTTAAATTTGGAATATCCGTACAGCATCTTCGTAGATTAAAGCATTCGTTAAATTTATTGGTCATCATCTTTGAAATTATAATGACACTCATATATCATGCGGAACGATAGTACCCATGTTTTTGTGACACCCATAAGAATAGGGATCTTCTACAAAAGTCCATCTATATTGACGGTATACTGTAAATCTGATTATTTTCAAGCGAATGAAACGCATTGGTGCACCATCA
This sequence comes from Sycobia sp. Sy_11, assembly GCA_018907035.1. NCBI lineage: Eukaryota > Metazoa > Arthropoda > Insecta > Hymenoptera > Epichrysomallidae > Sycobia > Sycobia sp. Sy_11. The sequence continues at coordinate 1,706,586 of JACCIC010000012.1, read as the reverse complement.
GAATTTATCTCAATTAGTGTCGCATTTGAAAGTTTTTGTGATTAATAGTTGTAAATCGTGCACATAAGTATCATATTAAAAGATCTCTTTCACGTGCAATAATAAAAAAATATTTTGTAGAAGACATTAAATATAGTTAAATGCGAAGGAAAGCGTGAAGCTGTCGGTTTCGACCGAGATAACCAAATATCGTATTATACATTTATACCCGATATGCGTGTAGAGGACTTGGTTTATAGCCAATCACCTTTAAATATCTCCATACTGTAGAATTCGTCCCCATCGATCCTCTAGACATTTGCACCTGTAATCACCTCTCTCTCTCTCTCTCTCTCTCTCTCTCTCACTATCCTTAAACGTTCGTTCTTTATCTCTGTCCCGGGGAAATAAATGTGTGTGTGCGTGTGTGTGTATTTCTTAGCGACGCAGGCGAATATTCATATATATACCTCGATTTTTACGACGTCACCTCTCTTGTTTCTTGTAGCCGTCCCTGCCCCCATTAGAATTGCGTGCGTCTAGCCCTATTCTTGCCTTCTCCAAGAATGTCTCCGCATCTATCTTAAATTTGCGCTTCTCCGTTTCATCGCCATTCCTTTCCTATATATATATATATATATATATATATATATATATATATATGCGTTTTGGCAAGTCTGGACTCGTCGAACGATGCCCACCTGGCGCGTGCTTCTCTCTACTCTTTTTTGCTTTTATCCACTGCTCTTTCTCTCTCTGTCTCTCTCTCTCTCTCTCTCTCCTTCTCTCACTTTTTTACTTCTACTCCATCTCCGTTTCCTTTGCCGTCTTCCATTTTTATCCCCGCCTGTGTGTATATTAGTCTACACGTCCCTCCCCTCATTCTCTATCTCTCTCTCTCTCTCTCCCTCTCTCTCCCTTGCGCGCGAACCGAATCGAAGAGCTCCAGAATCTCGACGATATTGCTGAGTTACACCGTGTGCGGCGGCCGCGCGACAGCTAAGACGGGGCCACGACTCAAGCACACCTCCTCTTCCTTTCGTTCTCCGCGCCGCGGCTGTCTCGCCACTTGGCCGAAGGACACTTCCCCCCTCCCTTTTTTTTTCCTCGCTCCGTCTGTCTCTCCTTCTCCTTCTCCCTCTCCCTTTCTCTCTCATTCTCTCGCGTTCTCCCTTCCTCTCGCAATCGCCAGTTCGATACACTCTCTTGTCTACATTTGCCGATTTCTCGACGCGGGCACCAATACGCGCGCATATATTTCTCTCTATATCTGGCCCCTTGCTTCCCCCTTTTTGGCGCGCGTTTCTCCGTGCCCTATTATCGTGTATCGCTTTATACGTATATGCACACGTCCTCCTTTATATCGCGTCCTTTACCTCTTTCGTCGTATACGCGCAGTGCGAGTGCGTGCAATTTTGGGAGACGGAGAAAGAAAGCTCGTTTCGCCGGACATTTTAATGGCTCCCTCAGTGTGTCGGAGGCGTTTAATTAGCACGCGAAGAAGTATGTTTATATACTTTCCTGTTAAGCGAGTCTTGATCTGGACTTTGGATATATATATATATATATATATATATATATATATATATATATAGTCCTCCTTGACTGTATATTATAGGACCATATCGTTATGTTTGAAGACTGATTGAATGCGTAAGCACGAATAACATGATTTACATATGCATTGCTTCTTTTAATATATATATGACAGAGAGAATGACATTTAATTTTCAAGATATTTTTCAACCTGCATGAGTTCAGCTATACAAAAATATATGAAGTTAGTTTTTCTAAATTGATTTCTGCATTCAGAATGCACAGACATTTCAAAGGCTGTGTAATAACGTTGAATCTATTTTTCAATAAGAGACTCTTAAATAGTGTTTATCGGTAAAATTATAATTAATGGATCTTTTCTATTAAATTCTGTTTGTAAAATAAGAAATTACTATCCTAAGTTTATTACAATTCTAAGTTTAAATTACAAGTCCTATATAGAGTCTTAAAAATAAAAACTTAAATAAGACACATATTACATTAAATCTAGTCTTTCGATTCTTAGCATTTAGAAATATTATTTGATAATTTTAAACAAATTTTACTTAACATTTTTTGTTTGCTATTTAAAATATATCCATCAACAAAGTTTTAGCAAAGTAGCTGGATAATCGATTCAGTTTCCCCTTTTAATACTTTTGAAGCAAAGCTGCTTAAATAGATAATAGATTTTATTATATATTATATAATATGTTACAGTTAAACTAAACTTCCACGTCTCAAATGAATAATAAAAAAAATTTTAAAAATGAAAAAAAAGAAGTAGAAAGAATGACATTTTATATCAAGTTTTTCATTATATAAAAAAAAGTAAAACGCTAAGAGGCGTATAAAATTTGACTCATTATTTTTCACATCAATCGCTTGAAAATTCACGAGTAGATTATCGAACTCCCTTAAAATGCCGATGGATAGCAACCTATATAATAGTTTCCAAATAATAGTGATGCAAAGTGACTTTATTTGTCCAGATAAAACATAAATCATGACAAAAACGTAATAGTGCAATTAAGTTTTGACGTAGTAGGCATATGTTCCTCCACGAAATGAGTCTGATTCGCCAAAATCTTCTATAAAAACAATGTATTTCTGTTAAAAAATGGGATTGTTTCATTTCCTAAGACCTCCGGACTTCAATGCTTAAACAAAATATATTTATTATGTGTCCACGCGTAAACTGCACGAGACTCGATTAAATTAATAGGGAGGTCTACCGACCAAATATGGATTACAGATGTTAATACAATTTAGTTATCTCTATTGATATCGTTTCAAGAAATTATTACAAGCACATACGTAATTTTTACGCTTAGAATTTCTTCAGTTCAGTATGCAGATAATACCATAATTATCGATCGCCTACTGCACTTCACGTATAGTACGTGGCAACATTAATCCGCATTGTTATATACATTTTTGAACGATTTGTATTTGCTTCAAATGAATGTAAATATAATACGAATATTAGATAAAATTTAATTTAAACTCTCTATTTAAAATAGTTTGATATATGCTTACGTCAATAATGAACAGCAGTAATAAACTGAGAAAGTAATAAAGTGATTATCCGAGGAATCACACTAATATTCAGAAAAAATAAATATATAAATTGCCTACCAAACGTGATCTTGGTCACAGACAGAATGACTAATTTAGTACTAAGCTAAAGGCATGGTGGACACTTGAAAGCAATAGAAACGGCAATCAACAGTACATTATCATTCAAACGACAGATGGGATAAGACAATCGAAAACTCAGTCGAAATAATTCATAAGGTGGAATGTGAAGACACCTAGACAATGACGGGCTGAGCAGACACTAACGGGGCGCAAAATTATCCTTAGAGAAGATTGTTCAAGAACTGGTAGAGGCAACAATTGGCTTTCTGTATTTCTTCGACGATTGTACAAAGCCACCTTGTCTCGACGACATGATCAACGTAACAGACGACAGATCCACTGACGGATGCTAAAAATCGCTAACCTTTCAAAAGAAGTATCTGTCAAGCTGGCTCCTATTCCAGCGAGCATCAACTTGCCAGACAACACTCAAGATTTAGGTGATACTGATAGACGAGATGGAATCGCATCCCTCGAAAAACTGTTACAATATTGTGACTTGTGCGCTAGGAACTGTAAGTGCTACGATCATAAAAGACCAGCTCGAAAGAAAGGATAAAATAGACGTGGAGACGCCGGTCAACCTGTCCCTTTTTACGTCAGAGGGACTAACTGATGAGTTAATTTGATTTGTCACTTTACGAATTCTAAAGACTTTTCTGCAACTATAAAACGACAGGTTATTGTAAGGGGTATTTTATAGATTATACAAGAAAATAAGGGAGGAATATAGCAAAATGTAAAAGGGCCGAGGAGTTTCGATAGGCCTCCTTGTGTGCTGAAAACGATGGGGAAACTGTTCAAACTCTTGCACAGACACGAACTGACATATGCACTTGAAGACGCTGGAGACTAATCGAATGAACAGTATAGATTTAGAAATTGATGGTCTTTATAGGAGTGATAGCGAGAATAGTAAATAACTTTCATAGAATAAGCCGGGACTGCTATGCTATAAGACTGCTCTTATTGATGGTAATGCATGAGGTTCAGAGTGCGTGTAATTCCGCGAAATAGATGGAAACATCGAAGATATTGAAAGTAACCTTCATGATTGATTTCTATCTCATTCTGATTATACGCGACCATCCTTGAGATCAAGGCAGATAACATAAAAACTGCATTTGAAATCAGTGTCAACAAGGAGATATGTGTTTACTACATATGGTTGCATCTATACCTTAAGCTATGCATATTCTTTTAGTCGGTCATTGAGAAGAACTGCGATGGAAAATACTTTTGAATACATTCACAGATTCATGAAACAGAAAGTTGTGATAATAATGTAATACATTAAGCAGTTCAGTATATATTACAATATTAATGAAACAATTAAAAGTCATATGTTTCACCGCATTTGTAAAATGTAGTTACAGAAATCGAAAATTAACAAGTGTAAAATAACGTATGCGTGCAATTTCTTATACCACTGGATGTGTACAGATACGCTAAAAATAAAGTAAATAACTTACGAGATTCTTGAGATTTATGATTAACTGTAATTTGAAAATCATATTTTCAGATAGCAAATCTCATTTTAATTGAACTCGTGATCCAAAACGGTAGCATACTCTTCTTTGGCAGTTAACTTTATTGTCCTTAATTTTAATTGTCCACGTTCAATGCGAGGCAGCCGCATTGCCATCGGCCATAAAGTCTAATAATTATATGCGCGTTCCCTTATCTTATATCGATTGAACGTCGCGTCGTATAAGTATGAAGAATTTGAGCCTTCCTCTTATTAGAGCTTCGAGTGTATGTACATGCAGAAAACGTAGAAGAATAGTTTAAAAAAAAGAGAAGAAAAAAACGAGACGGGAAAAATCAATATGCGACGCTATATTGAATAACGTGTTGTATAATGACGTTAGATAACCTAAATAGCTTTGTACCAAATGGAAAATTCAATTAATATCACGAACGTGTACCATTGTCGAGCATCCATGTATAAATATAAGAACTCGAGGAGAGATTTGTATTATAGGGCAGTACCATATAATAGTATATATCGTTTGATGTTAAAATTGCCAATGAAACTTATAGATATTTATATGGATAACGTGAATTATTCGTGGGATATTATCAATATCAGTCGATGTAAAAATACTGATATAAGTCCGAAGGTAGTGCAAATTCACCTTCGAGCCCCTGCTCCTGTTCGAAACCGGGCCAACAATGTTCACATAATATCGTACTGATTTGATTTCTGGAGTAAGATATATACTAAATGAGAAGACTGAAATAAGTTACATATTTACATTAGAAATCAAAAAAATGTAATTGAAATTCAAAGAACAGAACCAAAATGCACCAAAAACTTATGATAAACGACAAACTATAGCTTACGTCATATAACATATCCGGACAGTTCTATGTAAGTATCTTCAGCACATAAGAATAAAAAAAATAACGTAGAAACATAAGTCAAGTCCACCAGGAAAAGTGTTTTGTGTGACTGTATAATAATAACCGATAAGAATAAAAAAATCTCTTGTATCACGGTTTTTTTTTCATACTGAAAGAAGATAACGGAATAGAAAAAATTAGATTATATTGTAGGACGGATACAGAGAAACTATTCAAAGCTGATGTTAGTCATAATTGCTATATTTGAAGAAGCGTTGAGATGGAATATGAAAATCGATTAAATGCACAAGGCGGCAAAAACGAGACAATTCCGAATAATAGTTTGGTACATATTCTATAACGTAAAGGAAGCATTTTATATAATGAACTGTGCAATCTGGTGTGTTCTCTATAGTTCAATGCACGTAATTTCAAGTATAATATTTATGTGTATCATAAAAGTATCATAGATAAGGACCAAGCAGGAAGTACATATACAATTTGAAGAAGAGTAAAGCAGGTAACAGTATCTTGAAAATTAAAACTGTCAATTTTCCGCGTGATAACAATTGTTTCAACATTTTGTAAACTATGGTAGCCTTTAGCCCTGACGATGGTTCTTACTGATAATTCAATTTTCAAATTATTTACAGCTTACACAATCCCTCTTAACTATCATTTATTCTTTTCTATTGAATCCCAATATCACATTGAATGTTTTTTTTTTAATCAATACTGGCGTTACCTCGCTAGATGCCGCCATTTGGTTTACACTTGGAAAATTTTTCTTACGCGATTGAACATACGTACAAAATTACAATAGACGTTTAATATTGATATTTTTTTTTTAACATTCGCACGCATCCCATGATATTTCTATATTGATATCCTCAATTTAGCAGGCGACATTGGCGATTATTTAAGAAACTAAATAACATTCTCCCAATCGCGGATAAACATCAGTGTTGTAGGAATTTTACTTGTTTGTAAACACAAAACAGGTTATGGTGAATATTCCATACATAATTCAGAGACCAGGATTAACAACCTCTTGGCCTTCGAGCGTATGCCGCTTTCTGGTAGCTGCTGCCGCATATCTGCACAATTCCACTCACGTTATCCTCAAAATTTTTTAATTTTACCCGCGCCATTTCAAGAAAAAATTCAGATTTTCAATAGGATATGAAAAATTTTTGCTCGTCCGCGATTGCGGCTATATACTATTTTTTTGTCATCATGGTATCTCTTTTAACGCGAAGCTGTATTACCATACTATTTAAAAAAAAAAAAATGCAATTTTCCAATATATACAGAAATTGACCTCTCCCGTGCGGGTAATCCATAATTCATGCAGGTAGTCTTTTTTTTTTTTTAATTAAATTATTCCATAATTGAGGACAACGCGCGAGGTTATTCTAATGATTGAAAAATGAGCGTAATGAAATTATACAGACGAAAATTGTTGCCAGTTAAATACAATATTTCATGTTCCGATGAACTTACGAATAATATAAATATAGCTGCAAGATGATAAGACGATTCCACTTCGTATGCGTGCGCGCGGTCTAATTTGAATCCGCGATTATCTGTCTCGCTTTAAAACGCAAATGTATTATGTATAATTAGATTCTGCAGATTACAGGTGACACTAGTAAATTCGAGCTGAAAAATTGAGATTTTCCAAACAGTCGGCCGTAAGAGTGGATCGAACTCTTTGTACGGTGTCTAATTGTAATAGTATAAGGTAAGCAGTGGATAAGAGCCGAGGATTGTTTAACGCGCGTAAATCAAGAACAGTTTCCGCTGTACGAACAGCTGAAACGGCTGAAACGTTCGCGAGAGATCGAATCGCTCTGGCGACACGCGGAACCCGGACTTTCGAACCGCTCCGGAAGCCACGGTCATTTCGAGCTTCGCGCGATCGTTCGATGCCCGGGGATTTTTCGCCACAGTCCCGTCCCCGTGATAATGACGCGCTATTACGCCACGTAACCGGGCACAGTTCATTCCGTGCAAATCGCGTATTTTCAGCCGGCGCAATTTATACGCGGACTAAACTTAATCGATCGGCCGCAAAGCTCGCGCAAAAACGCAATCTTATCGGAGCTCGCGTCGATAATCGCCGGCCGTACGAGCTCTTACGCGGCGCACACATTAGCGTAATCCATTAATGCGGGGGCCAGTCGTAGCCGCGCTCGAATCTATATCTACGCGCGGCCGTATCTGCATGCATATATATATATATGTATATGCAGATAATTTGCACGCTCGCGTAAAATATTCCCGAGGGCCCGCGGCGGCGGCTCTCTATGTACTCGCGCGCGCGCGCATATACGCCTATAAAGTCCCCATACCGAGAACACCGTTCAGCCGGTGTAACCGCGCCCGCCCCTCGTCCCCTTTGCATCGAAGCCCTACGCGCGCGTTTCCCCCTCGATCCGCAGACTCCTCGGCAGCCCTATATATAATAATAATAACATGGCACTTATCCGAAATGATCATTCAACCGCATCGCCTCGAACCTCCTGTATATATGGTTATATACGTCCCTCTCCTCCCATTACTTCTGCGCTACGATGCCCATGGAACACGAACGTTTGCGCGCGTTCGCGCGAGCGTGCGCCCGCGCTCTCTGCGATCGATCGATCGATCTCCCTTACCCGCCCGCGGAGTATACGTAATGATTAAAAACGATCGTTTGCCCCGACTGCTACGATTGTATGCGCGGACGCATGTGCACAGACGCACATGCACACGTGTAGTAAATGTACGTTACCCGTTTGGTATGCGGCCCTAATATACCCTGGAGGGGAGAGATCAGCTCGCCTCCCCCCCCCCTGCCTCCCCCGATCGCCCACTAAATGAATCGAGAGCAAGGAACTCGCGAGGAACACTCCTGCCTGCCTGCCTGCCTGCCTCAATTATTCCGCTAATCGTCGGGCGTCGGGACAAATTCCGCACTTGCTCTTTCGCCTTTAAGAAGGAAAGAGGCAGAGAGGAAGGGAGAGAGAGAGGCAGAGAGAGAGAGAGAGAGAGAGAGAGAGAGAGAGAGAGATGGCGATAAGGGTACAGAAAGCACGCGGGAAAACTAAATAAAACAAGGAAAACCGAATGGAGGGAGGGAAGAGGGGGTTTGCTTGATTTTGTCGCAGGTGCGTCGACCGATTCGCGTGAACCTTGCCCTCCTCTATATATATATATATATATATATATATATATATATATATATATATATATATATTTGTTGTACTGACTGGTTGCGCGCTTACAGCAAACGGCTTTTCAAGCAGCCGCGAATCGAACGGTTAGAGCATGCACGAGAGTTGGACATATGTTAGTGTGCGCGGGTAAGTATATTTACACATGTATATATATATATATATATATATATATATATATATATCACACACACACACATGACCGGCGTATATCGCTAATTGAATCTCGCTCGCGTCCGATGCGCTAGTCGGGGCTCGAACGGGGGATATATACGCGTACAGAGATACCAGTGTCCGCGTGCGATACGCGTAAGCGCGCCTTGGCCATGCGCGCATATAGCAGCCGATCTGCCGCGTGGCTCAAAA